>SRPX01000164.1:0-49340 GCA_018360215.1 Claviceps spartinae | reverse complement strand
TTGGCCATCATCACACTCACGAATGGTCACGTGTTGATGACGATGGTGCCGGTACCGGCGATTGGGGGGGCCACCTAGTGAATCGGGGGGGGGGGGGCCACGAACACAAAAATGGCGGTTCTGCGGGGGCGTGTCTTATATGCGACCCTAAATATCCGGCCGATCCCCCCCACCGCGCAAAAATCCCTCTCGCCCCCTCACGACGCAGAAACTTTGGTCCTTGAAGACTTCCCCGATCAAGATTCCGCACAATTTGAGGAAGACAGGTTCTGGCGACGCCCCAATTAAAGATGAGAGCTTGTTTGATCGGTTTTTTTTTTCTTCAAGAAACCTCTCATCAAGACCCTGAGGAGGAAAATTCTGCCGACTCCTGACAAACAAGCGCTGCTGGGGCAGGCTAGCTGGCCACCTCTTTTGACAGAAAGCCCTTCCCTGACCGTTGAACGATCTCCGGACTATCCCTCTGGCGATCGGCATACATACATAACATCTTGAAGAAGACGCTGACATCTCCTTCAAAGACTCGTCTAATAGAGACTCTACTGTCTGTCCACTGTCCACACCCAAAGACTTCATGCCACGGAGTCCCCTGCTCACATGAACGACTCTGCAGACTCAAGAGTTTGACGATTCCCCTCAAAGGATCCTCGCAACGAAGACCCCACTAATAAACCCTTTTGAAAAACATGTACGCCCGAATTTGCCCCCCAAAAAAAGCACACAGGGAAGAACAGGACACTCTGCGAGAAGATACCCCTCCCTCCTCTCCTTCAGGAAACCCGTACCGCTTTTTCGAGGCAGTCGCCCCCCCTCCGGCGGTATACACGCTCACTTTCTTCTTCCAAAGATACCTAGATGTGCCTCGGATCTCGAACCGGAGAAGCGCCTGTTGCCGCCGGCTTTGACGCTCCCGTTGATTCGAATACTGCCGCTGAGCTGAGTCCTGGCCCGGATGACGCCGATAGTCTTGGCAACGATGCTAGGTACCTACCTGCATAGCCCCGATGTTCCAGACAGTTGGACACTGGTGGCCGGTGATTGACGTCCCTGAGACACTGTACACAGTGTCGTCGAGACTACATAGCAGCGTCGGGGGTCAGTGGCTGTATATCGATTCAGCGGGAGCTTCGAAGCCGGCCGTGTCAGGTGCTTCCAAAGACGAGTTCTGTTCCGAGGGCGGTGAATTCCTATTGCGGACCGGACCTCTTATTTTTTTTTTTCCTGGCTTGCTTGCTTTTGAGATTTGGTGGATGAGTGTCAAGGAAGGGACCAATATAGTCTTCGTATTGAGGAGGACTTAGAGCATCGACAGGCGCTCCGTTGAACGGGTCTCCTTCGGCATTGGCAGAGTCTCCGATGGGGGCGCAGGGGTCCTCAATTTAAGGCTCTTCAATTACAGGAAATATGATGGCCTTCGTTAGGGCGTTTTACAGAACTCTCGTTATAAGGAAATCGCTAGCACGGCTTGTTAGAGGCCTTTTGCGAAAGAGGTAGCTACATAGCAGTGCTTGTCAGAAAGTTGGGGGAGTGTTCTTCCTCTGAGTTTTCAGAGGTTTTCTTTTGTGAGTTGGCGGGGATCTTGTTGATTAAGAACTGTAGGTCCATAAGGCTGTGGCCATGACGACTGGGATTCGTCATGATGAGGATTCAGGGTTTGGGAGAGATGTTCAGGTTGTAGGATATCTCTACTGCACAGTCTACTCCGTGGGTGCTTCGTGCGACAAACAGATTGTGTGAAAACGCGTGTTGGAAATTGGTATGATTAGTGCGGATCAGTTGGGGACGAATGAGATGATGTACATACATATCAGCGGGTGACGTTGCAGCTTCATGTAGCTTCTTGCAGCTGTATTACGACTTCATGGCAGCATCACTGTAACTTTCTGCAGTTCCTGTAGCGTCATTGAGCCGTTGCATATCGTTGCATATCGTTGCAGCTTCATCTCAACTTCATCTCGACTTCATTGCAGCTTCAACGATGATCGCAGCTCTACAGCTCTAGTACAGCTTTTACACAGCATGACAATCCAGAAAACTACAGCTTCATAACAGCTCTATCGGTAACGGGTTATAGTTTGACAGTTTTACAGTTTTGTTGTATTCAAGTGCACTTGACACACAGCTCTTCGGTAGCAGTTTGGCAGCTCTTCCAAATGGCAAACGCAGCTCCATACCAGTTCCGTTGGGCAGAATATCCCACTTGATAAAACGATGGCCCAACACTTCATGCCACAGCTCAGCTCACTGCCTTCAGTAGCTGGCCCTATCCTGCCACCCCGGCCTCAAAAACGCCATTGGTTTCCTGATCCTGAGCACGCCAAGCCTCGCCACTACTCCACACGCACTCTCTTGCTCTCCGAGTCCTCAACACCATTGACATCCCCTCCAACCTCGTCGTGCTGTCTTGTTCTCCCCGCTCCATCACCCAGCTCCTCCCCCTCGTCTGCCTCCCCGTTCTGCCCAGCAACCCAATTCCCCTGCTCATCGAAGAACTCGTGCACGTTGTCCGCCGTGATCCATCCCCCACTGCCCGGCATCGGCGGCGGCAGACCCCCATCTACTGCCCCTCGGAACACACCCGGCAAGCCCTCCACAGAGATGTTGTCGACACTGCTCTCAAAGACGATGCGATCGCAGTCGTCGTCCTCGCCATCACCGTGAGCAGGGTCCGGATGCAAGTTGGAGCAGTTGGCCACAGCATCGTACAGCTTCTGCGCGTCCTCGTTATCCGCCGGTGAGATTGTAAGTTCCACCGTATTGAATTCGTCGTCGTCGGAACCGCCATCGGCGAAGTCGAGTTGCATCCATACGGAGGAGTTGCCCTCGCCGTCCTGCGCGGGAGACCGCGTGACTGCGTGGATGGAGATGGATGGGTAGGGTATCGAGACGCCGGATTCGGTGTTGGGGCAGAATATTGTGCAATGTCTGGGGGTCTAGTTAGCTCTTTTTTCCCCTCCAATTCAATTTTTTCTTGTGTTTTAAAAACGATAAGTGTTGGAAGGGCCAGGCTCGTGACCGCTGCGGATGGGTGGCTGTACGCACTCTGAGTGGACAAAGACATCGACTGTTTGCTTCAGTGTCTGCTCAGAATCGCCATTTGTACTTGCCGCCTCGCCCTCGGCGGGAGGCGAATCAGCTGGGAAGATGGCCAACGCGCTGCGTTGTGACGCGGGGATGGATGCGGCCGCACCCTCGAGGTGGAAATGCAGCACGGGCTTTCCATTGCTGAACGATTCGGGCGTTTGGGACTGGTATTCGGCGAGGGGGAGGTAATCTGCCAACGAGGGGGGGGATCGGATGGTCGTGGGAAGCATGATGACGGCTGAGAGGAGGTGATGTGACGATGCAGAGGGCTCGCGACGTTTGAAAATCGCGGCCAGTGACGTGGAAATAACGTCTGCTTTGCGGGTTGGTTCCGCGTTATCTTATCGAAAAAGGGCCAGGCCGGCTTGGAGCTTCTCAGCTTGGGGCTGAAGCGGGGAGGAGTCGGACAGTTCCCCACATTCTCACGTTGCGTGACTGCCGTGACGAGACGTCTGGTCGGCAGCCTCATGACTTCGCCTTACGGCCGTTCTCGACTATATATTCTCCCATCGTAGCTTACAATCCAAAACTCTCTCCCTTCTTTTTATTTATTTTCATTATCAGCCTTAGACCGGTTACACAGAGCAAATATCCTTCGACATTCCTTCGCCACACTGCATCGCCTCCTGTGCCTTTTTTCAAAGCTCATGCTCAGACACAACAGCACAGCAATGATGCACCACAGCCGTATGGTGACATCACTACCAACACTTATACGTGTTTCATTACATATGGAGCTTGTACTAACCACAAGCAGGACCCCATCACTTGCTCCAGCAAGTCCCCTTGACTGTCTCCCCATTCATTTCCCTGCCCACCGCCACAACTCTTTCATACAACTATAGGACCATGCCATCCTATATCCCAGCCTCCGGACTGGGCATTCCCACATACTCAGACGCTACATCGCTTCAGCCAAAGACGCGGTTCATCGTCTCGAGTTCGGGTCATGCCGCCCATCCCAACGACATCCGGGAGTCGTGCCACGCCTTGCTGGAACATGTTACGCAGCTGGGCCAGAAGGCGGAACGCGAGCTCCAGGAGTTTGAAGCTGGCATCAGAGAACGTGAATTGTTGGAGAATAGGCGGCGCGCACCGGGCTGGCTCGACAGCAACGCGAGGCTGTTGGAGCCGCAAAGAATGTCGGAACAGAGGGAGCCTTTGCAAGGCCGGGAGGGACAGGGAATGGTTGAGGGCAGAAACGAGGCTGCTGAATATGATGAGGGCGCGCAGTTGGATAAGGCGTTTGGAGGGCTGGGTATAAAATGAAGTCTAGCTTGTGCGGTCCAAGTGATGAAAAAGCATTTTGCCGACGAAAGACTTGACGTAAATATGTGTTCTTTCTCTTGCCTCTTTCGTGAGCTGATATGGTCCATGAGCCAGCCTTTAGAACTGCAGATCTCCCCAAGTTTGTGTCGTCCGCTTCGGCCGTCAGACCCAGAAGACCAGGAGAGATCTCTTTATACCTGTTCAGCAGCAGACATCGGCCTCTGGATTCTTCCAGCTACTCACTCCATTTTTCAGCGGACATGCATGCAGTCAGTCACATGCAAACGGTCTCTCATATCGATGATGGCATTTTGACGCCGTCTTGCGAACCTGTACTGCGGCTGATTCTGGATGGCCGCTCCTGCCCTCTTAGGCTCTTTCCTCCATCTTGAAACTTGATAGTTGACGCTTTTCGCGCCTTGCCATTGGCTCGCACGCTTTCCGTCAAAGCAGCGTCAAGCGAGTTCGACATAACAAATGACAAGACCTATAACGTGTTAATATTGTCATCATCCTACACACCCTCATCTTCTATCTCTAGGCACACAAAGCATACCCCCCCTATACAATGCCATTCAAGCTCCTTCGCCTCTGGATTCGTATTCGCCAGGGCTTCCATCACACTTGGCGTCGACTTACGTACAGCGATTCTGGCCCAACGACACCTGTGGTTCCAAAGTGTGCTCAGGCAAAGACTTCAAAAGAGGTCAAAGTGCATCTTTAAGGAGATGGGCCAAATGTAATGGAGTGGGCATTTCTAACGAAGAAAGAAAACCCTACTGTTACCTACAATCGGTCCTTCTGAGAAAGTCAGAGGATAACAGGAACATGATTCTGTCGAAATGAACTGACACTTCTCTCCGTGAGTCAAAATCGTGCACTTTCTTATTAAAAGCTATTTCGCCAAACCCCTGACGGTACGAACAAAGAACTAATCGACTATTGTAAAATGTAGCGGCCACACCTGCAAAAATTACAACGACATATAGAGCCTTTTCAGCCTTGCGTGAATGCAGGACCCAGGTGGCCCAGGACATGATTAAATACATTGCAGTCCTCATGTCGGTGACGAAATGTCATAGGGAGAACTTAGAAGCGACAAGTACGCACTCAGGCGGCGACACTCTTCTCTTACACATGTCCCAAATTCTTAATCGCTATGCAAATCGACCAAATATACCTGCCAGTCGAACTCGTCTCGATTCTCAATAATCAATTACGAAGTAAATTCAACCCAATCATACCAAAAAAATAAGATATGTCACCTCTATCGAATACCGAATTGCGAGTCCCTGCGTGCCGGCCCGTGTATGCGCCTCGAGAAGGCAATGTAATTGTAGGCGGCTCTAAAAAGATCGCTCGTGGCACCCACTGGTCATTCTCCTCGTGAGATACTGATATGGAACCAGGCACAGGTCGAGATGAATTCAGATGGGCTGCGCACGCTTAAAAATCGGGTTTCGTCATATTTTCAGAAGATTGAAGCTGTAAGCGGCGAGTTCGATCCAATCCCTGCTCCCAGTCCTAGTATTGAATGGTAATCGTAGATTGTAGTCCAAAAGAATAGTCCAGGAGATAGTCTTAGACAGTGTCAATAGGAAAATGTATTATCTTTACAGCACCGGCAATCTGGAGTCGTCGGACGTTTCAGTGAGTTTCCGTCCAAGACACCCCTCGCATTAAAATCTGTCTGAGACTGCCTCGCCGTCTCACTTGTTTCTAAATCGGGAGGATTGGCCATCAATAAATGTGAATCATGGATATGTATAACTTGTCGTGACTCGTGAGCGACAGCTTCAAAGAGATATCTCCCTATCGACAAGCTTTCTGCTCTAGCCCACGAGACCCTGACCAACAACTTGTCAACAAGCTTTCTATGACAAGGCGCAAAATTGAACCGTCGTTTAGATGAAATAATTATTGAGAAAAAAACACCCTATGTATCAGCTACTCCACGCCCTACAGCCACAAGCCAGTACGTAAACAGAGTACCACATCTCATGGATGATGGTGTTCAGAAGTTAGAACTTCGACCGCTGAGACCTCCTGAGCCCTCTCTTGTCACCAGGGTCCTTAAACCTTTCGGACACACGACCCCTCAAGACCAACTTGAAAGCTATCTTGCCCATCCCACTCCATTTCCCCCCTCAGGATACTTTTCCTAACTGCTCAGGAGCACCCTAAATGATCTTCCCCATGGGCCATAGCTCAAAACGGCCGCAACAGCACAGACCGGAAATAAAAGGGCGACTCCAAATTCGAAGATCCCCAGGCCGAAACCTCGCGCGTGCCTCTGCAGTACGGACCGCTATCGTGAAGTGTGATGTTAGTGTATTGCGCGGGGCCCACTGCTCTGATAGAAATAGAAAGGGGGGAGGGGGGGTTGTGTCGCAGTGGTGAAACAATATTGGGTGCTGTCCTCTGACCTCCCTCCCTCTACAAAGGGGGAGGAAACACGCAAGAGAGCAGACTTGCAGGGGGGGGGGCAAAAGTTGGGGAAAGAGGAAAGAACAGATTCAAGAACAGGGGTCAGGCCCGGCAGGGAAGTAGGTACATAGGTGGAAAGTGTATGTTGTACGTACTTGTAGAAGACGGCTTGGACGCCTGGCTGTGCGTCAACGTGGTAGACCTGTCCACTATATCAACCGCAAGTTAGCTGAATTGCAACCGCGAATCACGATTTTCTCATGGAGGACTCAGGAGATGATAGATGATCCACCGTCGTGTCGTGTCGTGTCGTGTCGTGTAAGAAAAGATCGATTCCTCTCTCAAAATAGGGAGAGTCTGACCATGTGACCAGAAAAGCAATGCAAAGATAAAGTATGATGGGAACGTACCTATACTCATAGCATCTATATCCTATTCCCACGAGGGTCTGGTAGCCATCCCCTCCCGTGTACGCAACCTTGTAAACACGCCTAGTCAGTACAACCAACAACTCACAAGCCTTCATGATCCATCGACACGGTACACCAGGCACCTGTCACCAAATGCCGAATAATAATATATCATGAATGAAAAGGGGAACGAAGAGAGGGATTATGACCGTGACGTACATATTGCGCGTTTGCGACCCCGAGGGCAGCCGCTGCGAGAGAAAGAATGGAAGAGAAATGCATGGTTTTAGGATTGCTCTTTTTTATTATGTGGACAGAGGTTCTTGTTCGTTGTATGCAGAGTCGTGTAGATAATTTTCGATATAGACAACCTGGACATGGAAGTAGGCGTGCCTTTTAAGGTCATCGAGGGAGGTTGCAATGTACATTGCGGGTGACTTGCAGGATGACACGATCAAGACATTTTTGTGCCAGATAACACGGGCCCGGGGCAGGCTATCATGGATTCATGGCAATCAGCTCAAGATATGTGGACTAAGACGAGCAATCCCTCTGCCAAGAACACTCTCCGTCGCTCTCCCCCGTCGCTATTCCGTCATGAGAATTCGTATCGAACAAGTGCTACATTGGCTTTCCCATGAATACTACACACATATGTATGCCGGTTCATGGAACAGAGACAACAAGAGCGACCAGCCTCACAGATTGGCCGTTGATGGTACTACATAGCCTATGTGCACTTTTTCCAGCATTCCAGTCACGTCTTCGTGGTGCAGGAATCCGCTGTAACGTCGACGACTGTGGGAGACTTTGCGATCCAAGAAAGGGGGTGTCGCCAAGAGTGGGCACGGTACACCATGAAGTCAATGGTCATTCGAGTGAAGAAGTAAAAGTAAGAATGCTCAATACAATTATACCATGCTATGCATAAAATAAACAGGTCGCGCCACGGGCTCCGCCAATTAATGCCTCTTCGTCACTACCCCTCCATCGCTCCTTAGACAAACTTTCTCTTCACCGTAATCTTGACGCAGCTCGGGTTCTGCGGCTTCTCTCTGCCCAACGTCCATGCCAATGTCTGATACGTATACGACGAGTACGTCGTCGTGCACAAATACCAATTCTGCAGTGCATACCCCATCTGAGTAGTGGATGGCTTCACGGTGTCATTGAGAAAGGAAACAATAATCATGCTGTTATCCAGATCAAAGCCGACAAATTGGCTGGTCAAGATTCCTGGAGTGAAAAGGGGGAGAGCCACGTTGCTGGCAGGATTGATAGAGAGGCTCATGCTTGATGGAATTGGAGGCTCTAAACGTCAAATGGTTAGCGAAAATAGAAATCACCAGAAACGACTAAACGAGCTGTTACGAGCAACATGACATTGAGCGTACCGATGTTCATATCCCATGTCAGAATGCCGATGACACCCCCTGGCGGAGCCTGAGCGTTCTGCACGTCTTCAGTGCTGTTGAGGCGAAAGGTATCCGTGCTGTCCTTCAAGAGACAAATGGTTTCAATGGCCGCGCCAACGTGACAGGCACTGAAGACACGGCCATCGAGTTCCTTGCTGCTGGACTTGATAACCAGTTTGAAGGGCCTGGACTGCATAACTTGCGCGGCGGCAAGGCTGCCAAAGAGAAAAGTGAGAATAGACGGCTTCATTGTTCTTGAGTGGATGTGGAATCGGTATAAGATTTTGGTGCAGTGAATGGATAAAGCTGCCGTTATGGAGAATGTTGAAGATGAGATGATAGAATGGAAGTGTGAGCGGCTGAACGAACGGCTCATGTTACATATGTACAGAACGATGGCTCGGTTACTGCACGAAGCAGTAGCAGACCAGCCACCTGCTCTTCTTGTGCATTTCTTTCCACTTGTTTACTGCGTTCCTTCCATCGTCCCGGTGACGACACATATTGAAAGCTACGATCGTGATATCGTCCCACCTGCAGCCGAGTAGACAGGGGCCTTTGGAACAAAACTTCACTCAGTCGGCGACAAGAGCGCCCCCGCATCATCCGCCCGCTACTAACCCAGGTTGTATGTACAAGGTATGTAGGTACATTAAGTACCTATGTACCTAAGCTATGTACATACATACGGTATGTACCTGTCTAATCAAGCGCAGAACTCCCCCGCATAAGCTCTCCCGAGTCCCCGCCCTTCAATCCATGATTGCTCCGCCCCCCAAGATGGCGTGCCAAATGGTCCAGCCCGCTGCGAGGCGCGAAGATCCCATTGGCCGCAAGTGCGACCGTGTCGAAGGACGCATGCGGACTGAAACGAATCGCTCCGTTGCAGGCTTTCAGCCCTACTGGAGTGAATGCCAGTAGAGGAGAGCGTTCCGTGAGCCGCACAAGCCTAGAAGTTTGTATCCCCTCGAGGGCCAGCAGATTCTGTTGTTCCCACACGCTATCGCCTGGGGAAGCAGATCAGAGCTGAGCTAGAGCCGGCTCCGTGGTCCGGCTTGTCCCGGCAAGTGGCTTCGCGTGACTACCCAATCGAGTGAGACCGGCTGCCGAATCGGGCATGCGGGTGGGCGCTGTTTAGCAGCTTCGACATGGGGTGGTAGGACAAGCCTACCTAACCTAGGTACAGGAAGTGACGGTCGACAGAGCTGAGAGCAGTCTCTCTGCTGTACTCCGTACGCAGTATGGATTCATGGACCAGAGTCTTTGCGTTTCCGTTCTTCGTCCTTTGATTCTATGCCCATTTTTCACTTTCCACTTTCCACTTTCCGGAACAGGAAGTGAAAATGGCCCGCGGGTGGGCCAGCTGGAAGCTACTGGATTCATCAAGGTTCGTCGTAATTCATGATTCGTTTATTGTTCATGACGCTGTGATATCAAGGTCTTCCCCCTTCTTTTTTTCTGTCTTTTCCCTCTCCACTTTCTTCTCTTCTACTTCCTTCTCTCCATCTACTTCTTCTTCCGTCCGTATCTCCAGCCGAGCCTTAGCGTATCCAGCCCATGTATCTCCACGGCAGCACAAGGCCACTCAGCGCCGCCGTCACGCCTGTAAAGACAATGAGCGGCCCATAGCCGGATCCATACGCCGCCAGAGCCTCGCCTCTCCACGGCATACCCCTCATGAGAGCTTCGCTAAGCGGACCAGACAAGACGCTACCAATCCCCCTGCCCATAGCCATGACCGAAAGCACCATGGCCGGATCGACGGCATCGCAATCATAGGCCGACGACATGTCGTTGTCCGTCGTGACCTGTCGCATTATTCCTGTCCACGCCGTGGCGTACGACCCGGCAAATATGCCAAAGCATCCGCAGTACACCAGAAACAAGCCAAAGCTGGTACTGAACCCCCAGAGAAAAAGGGTTGAGACGGCGGCTCCAAACGTCGCGATAAACAAGCACGTCGCAACGTGCAGCTGATCGGTCAGCCACCCCATGGCCGGACAAGCTACCGTCGTCCCCAAGCTCAGGAGCAGAATCGTGGTCGCAGACGCAGTGCCCCCCGCGCCAAGCACGGAAGCTGCATACATCGGCATGTAGATGCTCGGCAGAAAAGATCCCAGCCCCTGCACAATATTAGCCAGCTGATGCAGAATAAAGGTGCGGCTGAGCGTGAACCGAAAGTCCAACGGGTTGCGCTTGATCGGCCTGGCCAGCTGTGGAGGCAGGCGAGGCTTAATAAAGTACACGAGCGGGAGGGTGATGGCGAGAAAAACACCCGCCCACACCCGCAGCGTGGTACGAAAACCCCAAGCGCGGAGCATGTAGTTGAGGACAAAGGGGAGAATGGATCCCGAGAAGCCCGTCCCGGACCACATGATGCCGTAAGCGGTGCCCTTGCGCTTGATGAACCACTCGTTGACGTAGGCCACACAGGGGCAGTAGGCGAAGGAGATCCCGGTGCCGAAGAGCACGCCCTGCGTGCCGATGAGGTGGGCGACCCTAGTGGAAAAAGAGGCTGCGACGAGCGAGAGGCTCATGAGGAGGGTGCCGGCCAGGGGAGCCCAGCGGGTAAGATTGGGGTAGAGGCGTTGGATGCTCATGGTGATGGGCATGCCCAGATAAAATATGCCCTTCACACGAAAAAGCGAAAACCAAATTGGCATCAGATCAGTAGCTTTTCGTGCATAGAGTTGGAAAAGTCCAAGTGAACGTACCGTGGCGCAGGTTGCGACAGCAGGAAGCCCCGATGCTCCAAGAAACGGCTCATGCGTGCTGTAGTAGGATTGGAAGACCCCATACGCCCCAGGAAATCCTACATACACCCCAAAAACCCGGTTAGCAAAGAGAATGGCATGAAGATCAACAAGTGCAGCCTACACAGAGGCCATACCTAGCGCCAGTCCTTCCATCAAAAATGAAGCACACAGGAACAGCCACGCATGAGCTCCGCGATCAGCCGGCCGCAATGTCCAGTTCTCAAGGCTCTTCAGCTCCTCCACCCTCTCCTCTGTATTTGAGGACGAGACGCCCTTTTCCTTCTCCTCCGGACAGGTAGAAGGCGTCGGCATCATGGTGCTGAGAGCTAGACGGCAAAGACTTTGTCATCCAAAGATCTAAGAGAACAAACAATCTGGAGAAAAAGCGCGTTTTTGAATGGGTGTCTGTACTGTGTTTTGCGATTCAATTATGTAATTACGAATCGGGCCTACCCCCAGAGGCCGACTGATGTGGGGGAATGGACTTGTTTTCTACCCAAACCGACAGAAACCTCGTCTGCTTTTGCTGTAGCAGGAAAGCAAAACGGGTGGGTAATTATATGGCGCAGTTGGTTTCATCGAAACGTGCTCTGCATTAAGCACGAGCAAGCTTATCTGCCGTCTGTCGTTACCTACTGAGGAATGATGCACAAGCTTTACCTGCCTACTCTGTACTCAGTACTTTCGTACACGATATCGTTTAAAAGTTGTAGTGCCCCGGACCCGGTGCTGCGAGTCTGCGACTCTGTGAGCTGTAATAAGCTCCCTTTTTCCCCACACCAACCCCGCGTCCAGTTGTCTCCAAATCATGTACATACATATGTATGTAGGAGATGGCCGCCATGATCCATGATCCATCAGAGTTGGAATGAATAATGCAATCAAGTGTGTAGACGATGTCCCTATCTGGAACACGATGGTCAGATGCGGTTCCATTCAGCGGCGGCCAACTGTTGCGTCTGGGGCTGCGCAGAGTGTCGGAGACTACTCGGAGTTGCAGTAGACCCACGATGTTAGTCCCCACGGTTACAATGTCCTCGATGATAGCCGTAAATTCACCCTGAATCTCCCTGACAGGTCGTTTCAAGAGTCTCCAACCATCCAGCTGTTCATGTTGATGGTGTTTCAAGGCTGATTGTGACCTAGACTCCTACTTCTGCGAGTGCTAGCTCCCGAGACCGCACATTCGTGAGCAGCAGTTTTGCCACCTCGTACTCCGTACCTGGAGATGAAGGTTGAGCCTGCGCAATGTATGTGAGCCGCTGATTGGCAAGATACACACTCGGCAGGCATCGGCACCTGAATTGATGCTTGTCGCCTGTATCGGCCGCGCTAGGCCATGTCTCTACTCCATAAACGCCCCAGAGTTTTCCATCATCGCTTTCCATCGGCTGCTGCAGCCTGCATGTCCCGTGACCATGCGATTGCTAGAGCTCTGCCAGATGCGGAAGAAGCAAAAGACTCGTAGCGCGTAGGTGGGGAGGTCTGATGAAGGGATCGGAGCCCAGGCTAGTAGGGCAAGAAGAGGAATTTTGCTCAGGAATTAGATTACAGTTTGAGACATGTCCTGGTAGGGCAATAGCAAGGACATCTGACGGCTCAACGCGACGGCAGAAGGGGGCGAGCAGTGTACCGACACACTATGCGCACTGTCCTAATATTGTCTTGTGCCGCTGCCGCAAGAAATACCACTACATATCGACTTCGAGTGGCTTCGCCTTCGCTCGTCCGTCCACGGCCTAGAATTACCGTTGATCGACTTGCGGATCTAGGTATACTCCGTAAATCAGTTATGGCCGGCACATTCTCGGACCCATCATGTATGTAGGTACCTATTCGTGTAACGTTCGTGGAACGTTCGTCAACATCCGAACGTGAACTCAATTCCCAAATACGTTTCAGCCGAGATCGCTCTGTCCAAGCTCGGGTGCTAATTTAATCAAATCGGCCACATGTCCCCGATGGCAGGCAGAAATTCGCACTTGCAATTCCATTGTTCAGACGCTCGTCGCTATTGAAGACGACGTCGCGCTCTCGATCCAAGTCGGATGTTCTTGAGGTTGTCTGAAGCTGGTCAGGCTTCCATCTCCCATCTCGAGCCATATAGACTAGCCGCCCTCTGTCAGCAAGCAAGCCATCCGAAAGACCGGTCACGTAGTTGATGCAGTAGCATCTCAGTGCTGATGAGTGACCAGGACTGAAATATCACATCGACTTTATCTGGCGTCTTCTAAGAGCCATGTAGCTGCTGGCGAGCCAGGCAAGTCTTCAAGTCAGCTGAACCTGAGTATCTGGAGACTGGAGTTATACCTTCCAGGCCAAAGACCTTTAGACTCAGCTCGCGGCTCATCGCCAGGGTGCGTTGGTCAGGTTGATCGATAATTGGCGCAGAGACTCCTGCTTTGTCTTGTAGTAGCCAATAAGCATTGCGCTTGGTTTTGGACTTGGACATCCGACGCGACGGTTCCTTCGAGGATCGCCAATGCCAGTTGGCAGTGTCTGTTGAGTATGCGGGTGAGGAAAAGCCCCGAGACCAGCGCCTTTCGTCATCGGCATAAGATGAGCACGTGCGCCTGTGACTCGGGACTCGGCATGGGGCAGATAGAGAGTTTGTCAAGCAGAGTCACAATCTCTCCGCGTGTGTGACGAGCTACATAGAGCAGACCGAAAATGGTGAATCCAGATGATGGGCGGCAGGGGGTTCGCATGAAGTGAAGTGATGAAAGCGTTCCATTAGGTACCTACCTACCTACCTAGGTAGACAGACCATGTGTGATCACTGTTCAGTCGAAACTTGAAAGTCAAACTGTGGGACGGAGCAGCCTCAGTTCTCAGGCATCTCTTCGAGGGCTTTGTGGCGACTCGAGACTCGAGACTCGAGAGTCGAGAGACTGCCAAACGGCACTCGGCGGGGACACCCTCCCTCCTACAGAGTACAAATCCCTCGAAATCTCCTGGACAGCCGAGATTGTAGCTAGATTGTGTCTCATTGTTCTCCACGATCTCGCGATAGCCACACGGTACACGGTACACCACCAATTCCAGCCGAGAATTCCAGCCGAGAATTCCAGCCGAGAATTCCAGCCGAGGTCAATTCACGACGAATCATTCTCGGTGCTACCACGACGCGTCGCTTCATTTCTCCATTTCTCTCTGTATCTTCGAGAATATGGCCAGCAACCTTGCTGGAGCCCAGTTTGTGCTCCATGGGACTGCTGCTTTGTCAAAATCTGAGAACACTTAAGCGGCCATAGAAAATTG
Organism: Claviceps spartinae; assembly: GCA_018360215.1. Classification (NCBI taxonomy): domain Eukaryota; kingdom Fungi; phylum Ascomycota; class Sordariomycetes; order Hypocreales; family Clavicipitaceae; genus Claviceps; species Claviceps spartinae. The sequence goes on along the minus strand of SRPX01000164.1, from coordinate 34,718 downwards.
GTCAAGTTCGACGTCGGCAAAGTGGCAATTCGCTCTACACTTCGTCGAATTGGCTTCTCTCAGTATGTTGCTTATCGGAACTCCCGACCTCTGGAAAGAATCGGCAAGTGTGTCTTCACCTTGTTCGTACCAAGACCATGTCGCAATCATCTTGCGGGGTGGTGACACATGGATTTCTGGACGTCGACATTGAAAATATACGTCGTCATATGTCGAAAGCGAGAAGTCAGGCAGGTCTTTATCAACCTTCGTCAGGTTCATCCAAAGCTTCGGAACATCGGATCGCAGCAAATTCGAAGAAGGTGCTGCCGCCTGAGACGTCTTCAGCATTTAATCGGTGTTTTCTCTGAGTCATTACGCGGACGGGATCATTGCGCTGAAGCCGACTGTCCTCCTTCGCCAGCTGCGCCTCAAAGCGCACTATCCACCGACAGCCGACCGCGACAAAATTGAACTTCTGCAGATGGCCCTGCATACGGGTTTCGACGCGCATTGCCGCACAGCCAACATTCCCAAAGACGATTACCCCTAGAAGTTCGCCACAGTTGGCGATACTGATGGTAAAATGCAATACATGGAACAACGCGCACGCGGCGCGTACATTGCGTCCCAGCCAGACGAGTATGCGATCTCCCCGCGTCTGCACAAGTGCAAAACCCGAAACATATTGTCATTACAAGCTTGACGAAAGGCTCCAATGGCAGGTGTTGAACACTGACTGTGAGCTACGATACATCTCTATATAGACGCCGAGTTTGTCACGACACTTGCCCTTCCGTGGACATTTCCTCCAACATCATCGAGGAACATTGTCGGATTGTGTTTGATCTGTCACACGCACTCAGCCCTCTTTGCATTGCAGCAGGAGAGGCACGGAGATCATCTCCGAACCGTCTTTAACCGTATCCCACCTTGTGTGAACACATTGGCTCAATTGGAGCATTCAGCAGCAGATTTAGTATGAGGGCCTCGTACAACAGATGAGAGAGTAGGCTCTCCAAGGCTCAGAGGAAAACCTCAGTCCTCCTATAGAGTCAAAACCGTTTATTTGTGACAAAGGGCCAATGGTTAGGGGCTTGGAATGATGAACCTTTCAATTCTTAACGCAATAAAGACTTAGGCTCGCCAAGACTCAGAGGAGGAACTCAGTTCTCCGGAGATTCTTAGAGAGCCAAAGCCGCTTATTGCGTTATGGATTAAGAATCTCGTCATTCTAGGTCTCAAATCATTGGCACTTGTCGCAAATCAACGACTTCGGCTCTCTAACGATCTCTGGAGGACTGAGCTTTTCCTCTGAGCCTTGCCGAGCCTAAGCTGTTTATTATGGCTGGTTCATTCGCGAACAACAACGATCTTAGCTCACAAGATCCGAACTCTGCATGATTATATAGTATTCCCGAGCAGAAATACAAAGCAGCATGCGGGCAATCGGTAACATCCAATGCGAAACAAGACCAAGATGCCCAACGGCCATCCAGAAGAACAGATCTCTGGAGAGGAGGCCACCGTGCGCTGAATTACACGTCCACCTTTAAAGAAACCTATAGCATCACACGTCGAGCCCTCGGTGCTCGAATCTGCGCACACACAGCCTCTTCTCTCGTCCGCACATACCTACATGCAAGTCTTGACAACTCCGCAGCGGCAGAGCGGCTTTCATGGAAGTACCCGCCAAATAAAGCCTCCTTCGAGGCCCCTTTTCCAGTGTACTGCAACCTGTAATACAGCAGCCAGGCGATCAACGGCTTTTCTGCATCGGCTGGGTGACATCTAACACCGCATGCCGAAGTTGCCTACACGTCACACGTCCTCGGCTCTGACACCTCTTGTAACCTCTCAACATGGAGCCTATTACATGTGTATGTAGCTGTCCTGAATGCCTCGGCCTACTCTGTCTGTCTAGGACCCCTCAGCGTCGCGTGAGGGGTCGTTTTGGGCCAGCCCGCTCATGCCGTGACCCATTCTAGCATCCGTTTTGAGTTTCAATCCTTTGCGCGTTCATCATGCTATGATATCCGCTCGAGACAAGTAGGCAGTTTTGGGGTTTTACCTTCTGTCCGGTGGCCTGAGCGCAGGGGGGGGGTGAGAGGAAGAGGATATCGTTGACTGCGGGTTGTGTGCAATTACTCCATACTCCGGAGTCCGTATACAGTACGTACATGCCAGGGCTATGACTTCCCGGACAACATCGAGCAAGCATTTGTGTCTGATAACGTGGTATTCGGAACTCTTGTCCCTGTCTCTAATACAATTTACATATATACATATATCCCTGTCTCTAACACAACATATAAATTTCAGAGGCTATCAAGTTAGCCATGGCATGGCATGGCATGTAAGGATACAATGCGTGTTATGCAATATCCCTTTGTTTCTTGTGCTGTGATGCTGTGACAACGTTTACAGTTCTTTGTTTGGTCTCTACAGCCTGGAAGGGTCTTTTGAAAGCGGACCCGCGTGCTTTACTACCTCCCCAAGCATACTTGTACATTAACTGCATGGCAAGTTGCCAGACTTGATCTCCTCATGATCATGACTGATGAGTACAAGACCACTTCCACCTAGGCTTCCTACCTTGCAGTATTACAAACTCCAAGACCTGTATGATAATTGGGGTATCTATGTGTTTCTCATCTCTGCCGCTGGACTTATTCACGCCTTACGGACTTAGGACTGATTACGATATTGGTATTCTATGCCTGCATATCTCATGCACTTGGCAATTGTATCAACTCTGCACGTTTGTCTTGATTTCTGTTATTCTTCCTGCTTGAAAAGATCTCGGTGTGCCTTCCCAACAATTGCACCCTTTTCCATCACCGCTTGAAGTCAAGCTCTGCCTGCATCTTACACACTTTGGTGTAACACCAACATCTATATACAATTCGACGGATGCCATCCCTCGTTCCTATCTATCATGATTCCGTCTGTATGACTCGAAGTGCCTCATTACTACAAATACACACACACACACGCCATGCATCTAAATCATAAAGTGACCCATTTCCCAAGTTTAATCCAAGCTTTGCGCCTCACACATATTCGTATACATGCCCCCCAAACCAAGCAACTCGGCATGTGTCCCCATTTCCACTATTCTTCCCATGTAAAACACGCAAATCACATCAGCGTCCTTGATCGTGGACAAGCGATGCGCCACCGCGATAGTGATGCGGTCGCCCTTTTTGGCTGCCTCAGCCAATGCATTCTGTACTATTTTTTCGCTCTCCGTATCAAGCGCACTGGTGGCCTCGTCGAGAAGAAGTACGCTTGGGTTTCGAATGAGAGATCGGGCTATGGCGATGCGCTGCCGCTGACCGCCAGATAATTGTGTACCGTTGGAGCCCGCGGCTGTGGACAGACCTTCCGGGAGGGAGGAGACAAAGTCCCAGGCGTTGGCTGCTCTCAGCGCGGCTTCAATCTGCGTGTCCGAGACGGAGACATCGGCGGTGGTGGCTGAGGAACGGTGCGGTGCGTCTCCTCCCATGGAGGAGGTTGGATCGTCGATGCCGAGAGCAATGTTCTCGCGGATCGTGCCCTGAAATAGGGTGGGCTCTTGCTGCACGAGGGAGACTATGCGGCGGTACAGCCGGGGGTTCAGTTCGGTGAGGTCGTCACCGTCGATGCGGATACTACCGCTCAGGGGATCGTAGAAGCGCTCCAACATGGCAATCATGGTAGATTTGCCGCATCCAGAGGCACCCACAAACGCAGCGAACTGGCCTTTCTTGATCTGAAGACGCAGGAAGTTAACCAACGGCCATTCAAGGAAGTTAAGAGGGCAGAAGTATGTGGGAGCTTTACTTCAAGGTCAATGCCGCGCAGTACTTGTGCATCTGGTCGAAGAGGGTACGAGAACCGGATGCTGTCCAGCTTAATGGGACCACCTGACTTGGGCCCCTTGTCCGCGTTCTCAGACATCTCCGCGACGGTAGGCTGAAGCTCACGCAGCCAGAAGATGTAGTTGGCCGCGTTCTTGCCTTTTGTCATACTGGTTGAGAACATGAACAACTGCGCAGTAGCCTGTCCCGCATAGAAGACACCCATGAAGGTGACGAAGAAGTCAAACATGCCGATTTCGCCAAACGACACAAGTCGGCATCCATACCTGTTAGGTGAAGAAGGCAAGGAGCCACGTTAGTTCCGTTCCGCAATCTTTTAGCGTATCGCCGGTGTAAGATTTCAAACTCACCAGAAGCCCAGCGCCATGAACCAGTACTCAATACTCTGTGTTAGCGCGAACCAAATCATCATTCTTAGCATGGGCTTGAGTGAGCCCTTCACTGCATGGTCCAGTTCGTCCCCGTACCGGTTCAAGACCGACTGCTCGATGGCAAGCGAAGATACAGTACGAATGGCGTTGACAGCCTCGGATGCAACCGCCGCACTCGTCGAGTTCCGCTTCGATATGGTCCGATCAAGTGCAGCATCCGCGCGGAATTTGAAAAAGCCGGAGCTGACAAACGGAGGGAGGCCCGCAAGAACAATGACTAAACCCAACTTCCAGCTGTACACGATGCCGAGAACACTACACCCCAAGATATTAAGCACAGAGATAAGAATCAGGCCAACATTGAATCCCATAAGCTCGAGAATAGCCTGCGGGTTGGAATCGACTCGACTCGCCAGCGCGCCAGTATTGTTTTCCTCGCGATCGAAGAATTGAAGGTCTTGGCGAAGCATGTCGTTGAAGCTTTGTCGTCTAAAGGTATGTGAAAGAGTCTAAAGCGAAAGGTTAGCTTCATGTGCTCTGGGCTTTCATTATTTCGCCACCCAGTTTCTTCGTGGGTGCACCATCATAACCTCGTACCTGTGACACAAGATTGGTAGCATATCCCAGAGCAAAATAGGAAATGAAGCACCCCGCAGCGAGAACAATGAACATGGCAGCATAGAAATTGCCCTTGTCAATCATGGCAGAGCCCTGCAGCGTAAACGCATTGCTCACATTCGCCAGCAGGATGGCCTGTCCGGGAAACGCAGCAGCTATCCGGCGAAAATCTGTCAGTAGAGGTTTTTGTCGCTTACTTGCTGTTGAGAGGGAGTATGAAAGTTCTCGAATCTTTTCTGCGCAGAACAACGCGATAAAGAATCGAGCATTTTCTGTAAAAAGGGGCACGACTACTCACAGGCACCGACACAACCGGCAATGATCAGAATGTACCACCATCGCAAACTTGGCGACTCCTTGACCAGGCGAAGAACAACAGAAACTAACCCGAGGTGGGTATGGTTATCGTAATCGTCTCGGCTCGCTTTTGCCTCCATGCGAGCCCTATCCTGGGTAGCAACCTTGGTCATCGGCTTGACCAAGTCAGATGGGTCGCGTTTTACCTCCAGAGCATCATCCTCCTCGCTTTCTGAGTCTTCATCGGAGAGCCTGAGTTTCAGGTTTTGAACCTTGACAAGTTGTGCATATGCACCATCCGAAACGATGAGTGATTCATGCGTGCCTTGCTCAATAATTTTGCCCTTCTTCATGACGACAATGTTGTCGGCCTTGCGAATCGTGGCTAACTTGTGCGCAATCACGATCGTGGTTCTGCCCTTGGAGACTCGATCCAGCGCCTCCTGGACGATGCCTTCCGCATGGGGGTCCAGTGCGCTGGTTGCTTCATCGAGTAGGAGTATTTTGGGTTCCGACACAACACTCCGCGCGATGGCTATACGTTGCTTCTGCCCACCGGATAATAGCCCACCACGCTGCCCAATTTGAGTCTCGTACCCTTCGGGTAGCTCTGTGATGAAATCGTGCGCAAAGGCTAGCCTGGCAGCCTCCTGTACCTTGGCCAGCTGGACATCCATTGGCGCATCTTGCCATTCGGTTCCAACGAGGCCATGGCGGATATTGTCAAACACCGAGCCTTGGAACAAGACGGGCTCCTGCTGGACAAGTCTCACGTTCCTTCGCAGCCAATTAGTGTTGAGTGCGGTGATTGGCCGTTCGTCGAGCTTCACATCTCCAGAGCAGACATTGTACCATCGCTCGATGAGGCCGACGATGGTACTCTTGCCAGAGCCGCTTTGACCCTTACAAGAGGAGCGATGTTAGCCTTCGTCTTTGCAGAGATGAGAAATTCGGACAGCTAGGGAGAAACATACTACCAGTGCAGTCACTTTGCCTGCAGGAACACTAAGGGAGAAATTATCCAGCACTTTGACGCCAGGACGACTCGGGTAAGCGAAGTCCACATTGTTCAACTCGATATTGCCAATAACTTCGGAAGGCTGCTCTCCAGACTCATTGAACGGATCAATGGTGGACTGCCTGTCGATCAGGGCAAACATTTGGGCGGCTCCAGTTGCGGCGCGCGTAAATTCAACCGAGTATGGCGCCAAAACCGTCATGCTGATAGCGGCAATGGCCACAGAAAAAAGAACGCTATGGAGGTGGCAAGCAAAAGCAGCAAAGGAAGAAGCAAGAGTCAGCAGAAGTAAATCAACTGATGAAAATCACAGACAAAAGACTGCACTATTCATGCTCTTCAACTCACGTGAAAATCTCTCCGCTGGACTCGATCTCTCCGCGGCCATACATTTGAAAGCCTTGCCAGAAAGCAAGCCCAAATCCAAGGTAGATTATGCAGTACTCGGACGAAAACAAGATGCCATAGAGTGGCGAGATCTTGTCTCCCACGCGATGCGCCTCGGCAAGATAAGCATCAAACTTGTTGACCAGCCGAGAACGCATCTCAAAAGCATGCACTGTCCTCGCACTAGACAGTACGCCCTCGGCGAACGAGTTCGCCTGGGCGTAGATGTCGAGAATTCGAGTGGCATGTCCTGCTTCCATTACGGCCGTCACGGCCATGACCCCGATGGTGGCGGGGGCAATGCACAACGTGATCAGGGTCAGCTTCCAGTTCGTCGCAAAGGCGACAATGAAGGCCGTGACAAAGGCAGACAGACCCTGCGCGGTGAGTCCCAGCTTCTCTGATATACCTCCCAGGATTAGTCTGCCGTTGGTCGTCGCCTGTGTGGCAATGGAGCCACCCGTGCCCAGGTCAAAATACGCAATCTCCTGGCTCAGCGCCGCCTTGAGATAGACGAGCCTGATGGTGCGAACGACGCGGTATGCATTAAATGTCAAAAGTGAATTGTATGTATAGGAGAGAATGAATCTCCCTATCCCGATGTACACCAGATAGAGACTAGGCCGAAAACAGAGGTCAGTCAAGCCGCTACATGGGGCGTCGAAGAGAGGTTTCTTGGATGATATCGGGTGCGCTGAAGGACTACACATACGCTAATGAAGATGAATCGCTACGCATCGTCTCACCGGTAATCTTCCCAGACGCGAAATCGGTCAAATTGGTGACGAATCTCCCAAATACCAGGTTTTGCAATGCGATACCCGCTCCCGAGGCAACAGCGGCTAATATGGACACGCCATAGATGATGTACTCTGTTGTACCAGCATAAGTGAAGATTCTCTATATGTCCAGACACATCATCAGTGAGAATTCAACGTGCAGAATATGAGAACCGCATGCAGAAGACGAAGAAGGGTGATCGTAAGGATCAGACAAATCAACAATGGACACAACTTACCATGTATCCGCCGTGGTCTCCTTTCTCCTCGGCATCTTCATTCTGCCCACCCGCGTAGGTATTTACGACGAGCCCCTTCTCACTCTCAAGCCCTCCGGCCTCTTTGTTGTGTGCTTTGAACATCTGGGCCGTCGCGGCGCGTTCCACCTCGAAGGCTTCTGCCGGGGCTGCCATTGTCAGAGAGGTACAACCGGCCAAGACGAAGACGAGCAGCGCGCTAGGATCACGAGAAATGTATCGCCCATTCACGTATGCATAGGCAAAGGATCGGAAGCAATTCTTATAAGCAGCGTGTCTCGGGTCAACACCTCAAACTCGGTGCTTGGCATTGTCTAGCACAGCTCACAACGTTGTTTAGCGCAAGAACGTTGAAACTCCCCGCAAAGACGAGTGTTGGTGCAACAATGCCGGCCCGTACTCCGTAAGCATAAACAAGCGGGTAACGTCTTTAACTTGCATGATTCCAAACTGACTCACGGAGTAGCTGGGCGACAACGGACGTTGATTCGACGGTTCTAAGACGACGTCAATCTGCCGGGTTTGATAGGAGGCAAGAACGACATCACTTAGTGGGGGCCTTCCTTCCCCAACCCAGCCACCCTCGCATCGACTCCGGTTTGGGGCCTTCGGGATCCGCGCATTCCGCGCAAGCACCGGATTACCGGATGTAATTGACGATCGTGTGGAGAACGTTACATGGTATGATGGTACTGGTAGGCTTCCACAAAAAATTTACCTTGACGGAGTATTTCAAGCTCATTTATTAGGTAGGTATGATGTATTCCTGCTCTACCTACATCTCGGAACTGAGCATAGCCACAATCTACTTTGCGCGTGTATGTAGATACTTCTGAATCCTGATGGTCCGCCGTCAGTATGCCCCATCTCCGCGAGACGGCCGAGGAGCCGTCGTACTTAGACCCTTGCCCGCGAATCGACGCGCGCCATGGTCCTTCGCATCTGGCTCAAAAAGTACCACGAAGTTGATATGTATGCGCCCCACCGCTGAGCTTTTCGGTGCTCGGGTATCGGTAGCAGCTTCTAGCTAGAGCTGCTGATTAACTAAATTGCCACGTGATGCGGCTCTCGCTGGCACGCTAAGCTTAGACGTCCGGCGGCATTTGCATGGTCCACTGCTGCGTATCGTCCAGGGAGGCATGTAATCATCCTGTTTCGTCATTTCCCAGGTTGAAACGGGTCAACTTGCTCTTTCCTAAAAAAATCTACGCAGAACCCGGCGCCACGTTGGCATGGCCCGAATTTCCTCCTGATACGCTCGAATCTCGTCCCAGTCCAGCTCACGCCGACCCGTGTCCACGTCAATCTGGTCAAGTCGAAGCCATCCGGTTCGCTTCCACGCGAAGCCACCAGCCCAGAAAGCAAGCAGAATGGGACAAGCTAGGTATGACTTGAAGAAGCCCTTGACATCATTGAGGCCATCCGAGCCGGGAGGTGCAATAGCAGTGAAGAACTATATTCCACCAGTCAGCGCAAAGAAAGAAGGTGTGTTTGAGTAGATTATCGGGCAAAAGAAGCTCACCTGAGCACATAGGACCACAACACACAAAATCAATCCAATCCAAGACCCGTAGACGCCAAACGCGGCACGGAAGGGGATTTCATCCAGAGTGTGACCGTGAAAGGCCCATGCGGAACGGAAACGAATATGAGATAGACAGATTCCGCCCCAGGCAAAGAGAACGGCCAGCCCTGATATGGCCTGCAACCAGTCAAAGACGGTTGGCCCCGACGCGGTCAAGTTCACATAGGCCAGTGGTCCAGTCAGGATCAGAACGATGACGGAAGTCAGAGGGCGTCCAGATCGGTCAACGTAGGTAAAGATTTTAGGCGCATACCCCTGTTGTGCGAGGGCAGTGAGAGTGCGAGACCCGGCGAACACGGCCGACACACCAATCGAAAGCACAGAGATGAGGATGATGCTGTTCATGAAATGATCTAGCCCGCGCAGTTTCGCATAGTGGCCGATCAGAACCCATGGGGAGGCCTTGACATCGGTGTACGCCTGACTGGCAAGCAACCGAGGATCATCAGATGGAATAAGCAGTCCGACGAAGAAAAGGCCAAATACGTAGAAGACAATGACTCGCCAAAAAACCTGCTTGATGGCGCTGGGAAGCGATCTGACGGGATTGGCAGTTTCCGCAGCGGCCAGACCAACCAGTTCCGTGCCGGTGAAGGAGAAGGCCGCTGTCACAAAAACGGAGAGGAAGCCTCTGATGCCATTGCGGAAGGCGCCTGGGTCATGCCAATACCGCGCACCCCAGTACTCATTGTATCTGCCATCACGAGGGCCGCCGCCGAGGACGAGAACCAGTGCGATGATCATGAAGATGACGACAGAGATGAGCTTGATCAATGATGCCCAAAACTCCTCTTCAGCGAAACCGATACTGCCAAAGATGTTGATGAAGATGACTGCGACGAGGAATATAGTGATCCACACTGCGACGCTGGTTTCCTTATCCCAATATTGTATCACGAGGCCGCAGACGGTGAGTTCCATGGGTAAAACGACCAGCCATAGAAACAGGTAGTTCCAACCGACAGCAAACCCGAAGGAGGGGTCGATGAATCGAGAGGCGTACGTGTAGAAACCGCCCGAGATCGGGTACATGACAGCCAGCTCACCCAAAGCAAAAACTATACAGGTATTCGACGGTCAACCTTGTCCCCAACGTGCCCGGGTTAGGGTATGCGCGTCGCCACTTACCAACATTGAACACCATGAAGCCAACAATGGAGAAACAGATCAGCATAGAAGCCGGACCCTGAGCAAGGTTAGAAGCTAGGTTCCCAAGAAAACCACTTTCGACACAAAAAAAAACACCTCCCACATGCGATCTCTGACTCACACCTCTAGACAAAGCACCACCGGAACCGACAAAAAAGCCAGCTCCGATGGAACCTCCAATGGCAATCATGTGCAGATGCCGGGACTTCATGGCCCGATCCATTTCCACAATCCCTCGTCCATAGTGACGCTTCTGGAATGATTTGCCGTTCAGGCCACATCGCGTCCAGAAATCTTCCTCTTGAAAAGTCGCAGCAAAGGCTGGTGGACTAGCAACAGCTTTGGACGAAGCGACATCGGCCTCATAGGCCACCTTTTCGCCGCTACCCACAGAGGGCGAGCCGCTCTTGTCGCCAGACATGTTGAGCACCCTCGGGGGGTCAATTGGTCGTCGTTGTCGATATTTGATTCGATATCTGTGTTCGCCGGAAATTTTGAACAATGGCTTTGTTTTGCGACAATGGAAGAATAAAAATACAAAGTAAACTTTGAAAGGGGGAGAGCGAAAGCCGGAGTGACCCTAGGTCCATAAAAAAAGATTTGGCCCATGCTTTCTCCCGGGTGGATCACTGAAATGGAACAGCTTTTTCGGCGGCGTGCTTGACACTGCGTGCTCGCACCGCGGAAATCCTGGTTGTATGTACGTATGTATTTACGCCGTACGGAGTACTTGGTTCATTATTACTCCGAAACCGAAGAAATTGGAACCTCCTGAGTCCTCAACAAGTTGATGCCAAGGCCCATGACAAGGAAAACCTCTTCCTCAACAGAGAGCAAAGAGGGCAAAGAGGGCGAAAGCGCGAAATGCGTCCAGCCATGGCACCCTGAGGCCATTGCCAAGGAGAACCCCCAGTCTCAAACCAGATTTTGGCCACAACATGCCACAGTTGGGTCATGCTTGGGTCATGCTTGAAGAAAAATTGCGTCGGCAATGCGGTCCGATGTCGACGGCTTGCCACAGACAAGGCAGTTAATTGGACGGTCTTGGCTCAGGAGTCAGCTAGTCTGAGTGCCATTGTAATCCGTACTCCTTACGTACACACTCTGTATGTACTGACAAGAAAGTTGTGAATTACCTGCCTACATAGTTAGGTACATGTATCGCTATGGCGTTAAAATCGATCTGCATTGCATATGCACATGGCCTCCGTATACTCCGTAAGTTGGCAAAGAACGATCTGCGGGACCAACTCATTACGTATTTGTTTGTCTCTTACGTACATATCATAGACAGTAGCAAATTGTTGGTGTTTGTGTGTTGAGGCCGGTTGCGGTTCGACTGTGGATACATGTACTCCGTAGCTCCGCTTACAGCTCCGATAAAGGATGCTTTTGGTTCCTCCTTTTCTTCCAACCGAGCCAGCTCGCTTTCTCCCAGCAATTTTTCCTATGTAGTTCTTCTGCTTCATCAAGACAAGACCACGCGAGCTACCGTAGCGAAACACGGTTGCGAGACAGCCTGGATCAACAGCGTTATATGTACATATATGTACCCCGTACGGAGTACAATACAGTAAGAATGGCACGTTGACCACGTGTTGAGCAAACAAGCAAATGCCAAAACTTCTTCAAGACGGCGTTGGCCCTTGCAGCTTTAGCCGCTCCGATCTCCCTCCGGAGCCCCACTTAGTTCCCCAGGTCCAATTTTTTTTAGAAATGCTTCGACGAGAGTGTCCAGAAGACCGGACGGAAGCGCGCTTGTTCATTCGGCGCGTGTTTTGCGGCTTCTTTTCTTTGTGCTTTTCTGTGGCTGGTTTGTGCTTTAATGTGGCTGTGGCTCGGTAGTTGGAGCGAAGGCACGAATGCGGGTACAAGTATGTAGGTACTCCGTACATAACCTCCTAATGTAGCATTGGGTATCGGGAGTCACGACTCACACTGTCACAGCATGATGGACTGTTTCATAACTGGGATTCATTGTGTAACAGATTGGTTCCGTTAGGTATGTATGTACTCCGTAGTACATAATGAAGATCGGATTTTAGTCAAAAAAGGAAAAGAAGCCACACTGGAGAAAAAGTGCATATGTAAAAGAACCTCGTTTGACTTCATGTCAGCCATCTACGTTCTTCACCTGTCAACGACTCCCATGTTCAACGCAGACTGAATGTTCATTTGCTTCGTCACGTATCAGTTCATACGCTCATACGCTCCGTCGTCGAGACCAAAGATCACCATCGCCAACGCATCAACCGTCAAAATTCAAATATATGTCCCATTTGCTGCATGCGACTGTTCCCTGCCGACATGAAGAAAGGAGTACCAGCGTCGGTAATACATCGCTCTCCGGGGCCGCAGTCGGCGATGACGTGCTTCACCGCAGGACAGGACAAGCTGCAGCTTGATGCTCCTACGATCCCTCACGCAAGGACAACCTCCAGAGCTCCCGCGGTCACCGGCCACCAAAACGAGCACAGAAAGTCGGTGGTTAAAAGGCCGAAAGTCCCGAACGACGGGAAGCGTTCTTATCACTTGCCATTTGAGGTTGGCGGGCTGAGCCAATCAGATGGGGTGCCTTCTCGGCATCCATTCCGAATGGGGTCAATTGATCCACTACCCCCCTACGGCTTTATCTCGATTCTCCAGATCTGTAACCTGCAGTCTAAAGTCCGGCCCGGGATCTACATACATATTCTCTGGCATGGTGTCGTCATGCAACGCCTCGACGATTCCCTGTTCCTCCTCTTTTCTTTTCGGGAGCACACAAAGCCGCCTACTGTCATCACTTCTTTGCCTTTATTTCAAACATTTTTTAGACGAATATCTCTTTGACGACCTGCGATCCTGCCAGACGTCCATAGCGTACCAATTTCCGAAATTCCTGATCACTGTTCCGTTGCGACCACATCTTGCGACTTCTTCAGCTGCGTCTGTCTCTGTGGCGTTATCGAATTTGCAGCTTGCTGATACACTCTGATCGGTGTACGAATAGCTCAAACTTGCGAAGGGCATCAAGTGCGTCAAACAGGTTCCCACATTAACAGACCTCGTTCTCGACAATTCTCTCACGCACACGAGCAGCCATGGTGGCGGCTGGCCCGCAAGCGACATCCAAAGTCGCCTCCTATTTCTCGCGACTGAGTCCAGTTCCCTCCTTCCCATACTACACAGGCCCCTACAAGGTCGGCACCGTTGATGTCGAAGTACCGGTGAGCGACCTGACGTCGCCGAGCCCGGCTCCAGAACAGGCCGCCGATATTTCGACGGTTCAATTCCGAGTCTTTTACCCTGCCGCGGCGGAATCGACAGAGAAGCCCATAACCTGGCTGCCGAATCCTCAGAGACACCATGTCTCTGCGTACTCCAAGTTTGCGGGAGTCGGGTCAAGGTTGGCAGACGTCATCTCGTGAGTCGCTTTTTCTTCAGATGAATATGTGCGCCAGACGAAGAAGAGAGCTGGATTAACAGGTTCTAGATTCCTGCCGCGGCACCTTCACTACACGACGATCCCCGTCCACAAGAACGCCAAGGCTGCCGATGTCGAAACCGAATCCAAGCGATGGCCGACCATGATCTTTTCCCACGGCCTGGGAGGCGGTCGGAATTCGTACTCGTACATTGCTGGGTCATTGGCCTCTCACGGAGTCGTCGTGGTCTGTCCCGAGCACCGCGACGGCAGCGCAGTTGTTTCCTTTATCCGATCAGCCAACAGCCAGCCCAGCCGCTTCTTCTCGTCGCATACCCACCACACCGTCCCCTACGCTCGCATCTCGCACAAAGTTTCGCCTGAGGTGTATGAAGCTCGAGAGGACCAGTTACGTATCCGCATGTGGGAAATTGGCTTGATACACGACGCCATTCTAGCCATCGACCAAGACCGATCTTTTACGAACCTGAATCTGACGACACCGACACTGGCGCACCTAGCTGGCCGTTTAGACGTCCATGAACCCGGGCGTATCATCTTCGGAGGGCATAGCTTCGGCGCCACAACAATACACCAATTCCTCAAATGCAACTACTACGCCGATGTGCCCTCCGTCGTGGCCATGAAAAAGCCCCTCTACACCCCCGCCAGGGATAGTAGCATACGCCGACAAATCACGGAGAAGAACGTAACAATGCTACTCGACATGTGGTGCCTGCCCATCATCGCTCCCAACTCAGCACCCCTCTTCAAGCTCCCACTCCCAATCTACGCCGACGTGCCCAACGCGCCTGGCGGAACCGCTCTTCTAGCCGTGGAGTCGGAAGCCTTTTACAAATGGACCGAGCATCTCCATGTCAAGGCCAGGCTGCTCTCTCCGGACCCGACCTGCAAGACCGTAACGCCGCAGCTGTATAACCGCCCTAGCGGTGTGCAGCTCCGTGAGCCGAACTTCTTTTACGTCGTCAACTCGGCTCACCTGAGCCAGTCCGACTTTGGAATCCTATTCCCTTGGCTGACCAAAAAGGTTTTTGATGCGGACCAGCCTGAGAGGGCTTTGCGTTTGAATCTGCGTGCACAGCTCCAAGTACTCCGGTCGAATGGGTTTACTGTTGCGCGTACATACGCCGGGGACCTGGTTGATGGGGCTGCAGACGATAAAGCATCCGCGGGAACTGGGCCTGAAGGCGGCAGGACATCTTCATCGTCGGAGGGTATTGATGATGATGAGGCCATCTTTGATCGCAGTGGGACGCATGCCGTTGATCACTGGCGGTGGATTGACGCAATTGGTCTGGGGGACTGTGTTGGTGGCACCTTTGGCAAGTCGGTCGAGGAGGAGGTCGAGGAGGGGGAGGATAGGATGAAGGGAGAGCTGGAGCCGAGTGAGAAGACGGAGGGGGCGTTGCAGCAGCCTGTTTCGAAGACGCTGAGTGCAGCTACTAACTTATAATTTATAAAAGTGAGGAAGCGAGGGGGTACCTAGATGAGTTCTCAGTTGCTCCTACACGAGACGAATTACAAGGAGACTTGATACAAGATATGATACGGCCACTGCCACAGCAAGCGGGATGTTGTACTGGCGCTTCCGCCATCAGAGTGTCGACCGAAACACGATACGCCGGTACATCGGCGCTGACCTACGTCCTTTTGTTTGTCCGCGGCGAACCTGGCTGGCACTATCCAACTCGAATGGTATCACACCTGCAAGTTCCTGACGAGCATAGGTATGGAAATGGCAGTTGGTAGACATGGCCCACGATGAAATGGGGGGTGCTTGAAAGAGGCATTCGGATAGATGAGATCATGGCACGCACTTTTCAGGAGCATTTGTATAGGCGTGTATGTACATGACAGGACTGTATGTATTATTAGATGCGTTTCATCCAGGTTCAAGGACGCACAAAGCACTTATGGGCATGTGAGCCTACATATTCAAGTCCATTTCCCAATGTTGTTCTTGTGTCTGGTTCCTCATATGCAGAAAGACGCAAGTATCCGGGACCCTCTCTCTCGCACCGAAAGGTATCTTATTCTGCTCATATAATAATGTCTCGGCCCTCAGACGCTCCCTGTCTGGATAGCAGATTCTGGCATTCTGTGCCATGACATCGGATGATGGCTATCGGTATCCATTGTCCAAAGCCTGCATCTCCGCACATGGGAGACACATGTGGGAAACTCATGTCGTGTTAGGTAGACTGCAATGTACACAAAGCCACAGTCAAGAACATGCTGCGTAACTGCCTCAACATGAATGCCACCTAGGTCCCATAGTACACGGCTCCAATAAAGTATGTAGCGGCCAAGCTCATGACGTTTGCAGATGCAGCTACCGAGATAAAGCCAACAATGGGTGATACATAGATGCCCGGGATCTTGGGTCCCAAACGCCACTTGTGGCCGGGCCTGCGACAACTGCATTGATCATGTCCGCGAGCCAGCCTGACGGGTTTGCGTGGATAGAAAGACTGAATGAATGTGCGAGACCTCGGTGCCACAGAAATTAGTAGGGTTGAATGCCATGATGAGGTCTGTTATAGTGCTTCGAAAAGTTGATATGTACGAAATGTCGACCATGTCATGGTGTGGTGCGTACACACGTAATGGGGGGTATCGTGATGAATAGTTTTAGTTTGAGGACATCCGCTCCTGGATCGGGTCTTGGAGACACGAACGGAGTGGCATCCGAGAGAGCTCCCATGGGGCTTCGTGAAGCTGCAGACGGCAATGGTATCTGTCGTGGGTCTTGCGGTGCGGGCCCATCGGGAGCTTCATCGTGTATTTGGCTGTCTTCATTGGACACCCTGGTTTTTTGCTTGACTTGATTTGACTTGATTTGACTTGATTTGACTTGATTTGACTTGATTTGACTTGATTTGACTTGATTTGACTTGATTTGACTTGATTTGACTTGATTGTTTTGTTTGTTTTGTTTCGTATTGTATAGTTAATTTGTTGTTGTTATATTTTCACGCTGTTTTGTTTTCTGGATATTTTCCATCTTCCGTCTCGGGATCCCTTTGACCTCGCTCAGATTTTCCGATCTCTCGAGAATCCTACGCATTCTCTTGTCGTCCTGCAATTAAGCACTCACCACCCCCTGGGATTCTGAATTATCGATATCAGACTTGAATGGCCAGAGATCCCGGCGAGCATGCGACTTGAGACGTTCGTTTTCCGCATTACGATGCCTTCGTCTTGGCTTCTTGCTCGTCATCACCACTCAGCTCAATCGATTCAGCGGCAGTCGCCAGTCCCGAGTCCCCGTTCTTGCTCTCAAGCATTCCAGCGGAAGCCAGGAAATGATCCACGACTGCACGCTTCTCGTTGAGGTTGGCCAGATCCAGCGGCACGTAGTTGCTCTCGTTGGCCAGCGCCGGCGATGCGCCATGTTCCATCAGGAGTTTCACGATCGCGAGATGACCGCCAAGCGCAGCCCAGTGCAGCCCGGTGTTTCCATGCTCATTCGCTTCATCGAGATACGTCTGCGTCTCGTCCGTTGGTCTGCCTTCGAAGCATTGCAGAAGCCTTCGTACTGTCTCTGGGAGGGAGTTAGCGGGAACATCAATCGGAGCGCAGTCCTCGCGAAGGCAATCTTGGCCGTTTCGTGGTCGCGGAAAGAGATGAGGCGCAACGTACCGAGATGTCCGTTTCCAGTCGCCATGTGCAATGCCGTTGATTTGCCCTCGTTCTTGGCCTCGAGCAGGATCTCCGCTTGCGACACCTTTTCGCGCTCGGCCAATGCGGTGAGGCATTCACTCAGGTCGTCGTTCTCGCCCACGCGAGAGAAATAGAGGACATCGTCGATGTCTTCTTCGGAGAGTTTTGGCGCCATGGTCGCTGATTTGTGAGGATGTGGTGAACACGGCAAATTCACAAATTTTTGTTGCGGTTGAGGGGACTGTGTGACTATCGCTGCCCCGCAGTTTTCGCACCGTGGATTTGAGCCTAGGGTAGGGTCGATGAACTGATCCCGCTGGAACAGAAGACATGCTGTTTCTTGGGTACAGAAGCATGCTATAGATGGATGAAAGGTGAAATCGAAAGCTAATTTGAGATTGGGCCAGATTATAGTTGAAGAATATGATACAAATGAGAGGCCAAATCAAAATCTCAAGATTGAGTCAAGCCAGAGTCTTGTCCCACCGGAGCTGAACTTGTCGACTAGAAATTCGAGTAACATTTAGACGAGTCGAATTCAGCAAATCTTATGGATGAGAGGTCAACTCGATGTTCAGATTGTAATCAAGCCAGCATTCAAGATTTCCGGAATCGTCCAAGAGTTGAATCTCTGCCTTGTAGCCAAGCATCTGCATGATCTGTAACTCGCGGCGAAGCACCAGATTGATCGAAGAAGAATCGCCACGACTCGTGTATCGCTCAAGTGTGTCGACAATAGTCTTTCTGTCTCTCAAGCTGAGCTCTGGAGTACTGGATTGACAGTTGAGGCTGGAAATGGAGTCAGAAAATCGAGTCGACGGGTCCGGCTGCCCTAAATCATGTGCTTCGGCAGGTTCTCCAAGAAATGGCTCTAGAGATTCGATGTGGCATGATTTGATGCCTAGCCACCTGACTGAGCGGTTGCAAGCGCCTGGTACAGGAAGCAGCCGCCCTGAGCCATAGAGATAGCAGTGAAATATATTGATGCCATCGGGGTCAAAGTCTGCCAGAACAAAGATTGGCACGTCTGGCCGGTGACGACTCAGTGAGGACAGGAAAGATCGAGTGGCCATATCAGGATATCCCCTCGCCTGTAAAGGTAAGCGGATTGCTTTTCAAGATTTTGACCACGGACATACTGTAATCAGCAATCCTTGACCACATTCAGCTCTTTCCCAATATCTGGAGGTCGCCAGCGAGCGGAATGTTGCCTTTGATATGATTAGAGGCAATGCAAACTTAAATAAAATCTTGCTGCGAGCGCTCACATCTTTTTCGATGACCAGAATCCAACGGATTGGCCTGATTCTGAGGCCCACGATAGAGCCTGCCGGTGGGATCACGATACCCTACCAAGGTCAGAAGACATTATGAAGAGAATTTCTCATCAGCTACCGTTCCACCAGAGGATGCGTCCATCTCCCTGCCATCCGCAAACTCGATGCTCAGCGGGCCTGCCACGATACCCCTGGCTGATGCTACCTGGCGCGATTTTAGCTACACGTTTTGCATGATATGCCCGTACTAACAATGTTTAAATCACTGCGGTCGAGATGGAGAGTAACTGCAAGATTATCCACCAACTCGTCGACGACTCTCTGAGTATCGAAAAGTTCCTGGTGCTGGTAGAATATGCTTCTAGTGGCCATGGTCAGCCATTTTGGGAAGAAGTGTAAGAGTCCGCAGTGCAACTCACGGACCGTTTGGTCAGTGTAGTATTCGATACCAATGCATCATGTGCCAGTTGAAGTATGAAAACGATGCGAGCTATAAATCATGAGCCTGCCGTACAAATAGTGCTCAAGTGTCATTCAGCCATTACCAAATTTCTGGGCCTCGGCAACAGAACGACCAGGAAAAGACACTCGTGTTGGAACAGCTCTGTCATGCCGCAATTGCACGTTTCTGCGAGACAACATTGGAATGCTCATTGGCTCTGCAGAAGAGATGCTGTCGATGACGGTCTCCAGAAGGCTCTCAATACGCGATATGGCCGTCCCAGAGGCGACACTCTGATCTCTCGCCACCCCTCCTGACGGCTCACCGACAGTATCTTGGCTAGAAGATGCCATGTCGACGACGGTGTGAGGCGTGCCAGGTCAGAAGCATCAACTAAGCCCAAGGCATGCCATTTCTTGTGAGAACTTGAAGTGGAGGAGTTGTCTGGTCGAGAAGTTGACGCTAGGTCCATATGTACGAGGTTACAGGTACCTTTGCAATTGCAGCTGCCAACGGCCGGTAACATGGAAGCTGCGCCGGTAATTCGGGTCGACCTATCAACGGCACCTTGTACCTGGTTTGGTGGGGCTCGTGCAATCATCACCGCCCCAGGCCGTTGAACTTGGAGCGTTCATTGGTGATTGGCCCATCGCGCCTCGCCATTGCGCCAATGATGCAAGCTTCACAGCCTCCTTTATTTTAGCTTGCCATCGCTAACATCTCAGCAACTAGCTTTCAATGCGCCGTATCGTACCAAACGGCCTTGCACGCGAAGCCTCAAGTCTACCTCTCAACACAAATCCACATGGCTACCGCAACAGGACGCGACCTTGGCTCAGTCAAGCCGCGCAAGCGAGCCACCGACGCTGAGCTTGGATTTCCCCAGAAACCCACCATCGAGGCGAAAACAGACCCCACACGATGGAGATTAAAGGACGATGACAGCCGCCATTCGTGGCGTTACCTTGAGAGCGAAAAAGAGGCAAAAGACTGGCCTCAAAGCTATGCTGAGAAATACTTTCTTGGCTTACCTCTGGTACGGGCTGCTAAACGCTTCAAGTACTTGCTAATAAAGCTGGCTTCACGTCTGGCTGACTCTATTTCACGCAATTAGGATCTCCCCGCTCTGCCTAGGGCCAAAAACCCATTGGATGCTGCCGGAAACGCGCTGGAATTTTTTGAAAAACTCCAACAACCGTCAGGGCACTGGGCCTGCGAATATGGCGGACCCATGTTCCTGCTGGCAGGCGTCGTGGTCAGCTGGTACGTGACCAAAACACCGATCCCATCAGCATACGCAACAGCTATCAAGGACTACCTCGCGGCAAGAGCACACCCTGAAGATGGGGGCTGGGGCCTGCACATTGAGGGTGAGAGCACCGTATTTGGTATTACCCTGAATTACATGGTTCTGCGACTCGTTGGTGTTGACCCCGAAACCCCCCTCATGGTGAAGGCTCGGGGCACGCTTCACAAGCTTGGGGGCGCCGTCAACGCACCTCACTGGGCCAAATTTTGGCTTGCCACTTTAGGTGTGGTCAGTTGGGATATCGTGAACCCCGTGCCCCCAGAAATCTGGCTGTTGCCTGACTGGATCCCGATTTCGCCATGGAGATGGTGGATTCACATGCGACAAGTCTTCTTGCCAATGGGGTACATTTACTCAAAACGATGGACTTGTGAAGAGACGGACATAGTTCGAGGCCTCAGGGAGGAAATGTTCACGGAGCCTCATGCTGAGATTAATTGGGCGGCTCATCGAAATAGCATCGCGCCGGGAGACAACTATCACCCCAAGTCATGGTTGCTCAACGCTGCGAATTGGTTCTTTGTGAATCTTTGGAACCCATATCTGCGACCGAACTTCATAAAGCAATGGGCTGAGGACTGGGTGAGCCAGTTGGTAGACATGGAGGACGCCAACACGGACTACCTAGATCTTGCCCCGGTGAATGCAGCCATGAACACGGTTTTGTGCTATATCCGAGACGGACCAGAGGCCATCAGCGTCAAGAGACATCTTGAGCGATTGGACGAGTGCCTCTGGGTCACCCAAGAAGGCATGCTCTGCAACGGTACCAACGGCGTTCAATGCTGGGATACAGCCTTTTTGATCCAGGGCGTTTTTGGCGCGGGGCTTCAGAACGACGAGAAGTGGCGGCCTATGCTGGTTCGCGCTTTGGAGTATCTCGAACGGCAGCAAATCCGTGACGATTGTGTTGATCAGGAAATGTGTTATCGGCAACCAAGAAAGGGAGGCTGGCCCTTTAGCAACAGAGACCAAGGCTACGGCGTCAGTGACTGCATCTCGGAAGCACTCAAGGCCATCATCCTGCTACAGAAAGTGGGCGGCTTCAAAGAGGTGCTCGAAGACCAGCGGATCTTTGACGCAGTCGACACGCTCTTGTTCTACCAAAACGACAACGGCGCCTGTTCATCCTACGAAGCACGACGGGCAGGCGAATACATGGAAATGCTCAACGCAGCGGAGGTCTTTGGCCGAATCATGATCGAGTACGACTACCCCGAGTGCACAACAGCCTGTGTTACAGCGTTGTCGTTGTTCCAGAAGTACTGGCCTCAGTACAGAGCCAAAGAGATTAGTCTGTTCATCAAGAGAGCGACCAACTGGATCAAGAGCAACCAGCGAATCGACGGTAGCTGGTACGGCAGCTGGGGCATCTGCTTCACCTACGCCACCATGTTTGCTCTGGAGAGCATGGCCAGTATTGAGGAAACATACGGCAACAGCAAGATCTCGAAGCGGGGCTGTGACTTTTTGATTTCCAAGCAGAGAGCCGATGGTGGCTGGTCTGAAAGCTACAAGGTAGGCAGACTGAGACTAGCTTCACCACCGCTGATACCTTGATCTGATGAAAACTAACACGACGCAGGGCTGCGAGACGATGGAGTATCATGAACATCCGATGGGCTCTCTGGTGGTGCAAACCTCCTGGGCTCTAATAGGCTTGATCGAGGCTGATTACCCTGATGTTGAGCCTCTGAAGAAGGGCATCAAGCTGATCATGGAGAGGCAGCAGGACAACGGCGAGTGGCTGCAAGAAGCCATTGAGGGTGTTTTCAATAAGTCTTGCATGATTTCGTACCCCAACTATAAGTTCACGTTTCCGATCAAGGCGTTGGGGTTGTTTGCGAAGAAGTATCCTGATGTTGTAATCGAGTAAGCATGCATGCTGCTTGCTGCTCATCAATAAGAGGTAGCTAAGCTATAAGAGGATCCGATCGTGCGGTGTGACCCGCGATCGTGAAGAAAAGTGTCTTGAAGTTGTACAAATTGCGTTGCTCTTTGAAGTGTGGTGTTCAAGAGACGCTCATCTATCATTCGGGCTGCTGGGTGGTGTTTATTAAGCAATAACAGGACTCAGGAGTATGTTCTCGTTCAGAGTTCATCAGACTGACAATTTGACCCAAAAGCAAAAGCGGGGTATGTATCGATTCTAGCATGTTCGCGCATCAGACCAAACGTGGACCAGCCACTGCCCTGCAGGCTGCACGGCCCAACAGCATCCTTGCTCTTTGATTCGCTGTTGCTGCGGCCTGTCGTACCTGTCCACCGAACACCAAGTACATTTTCACATTTAGCATCAAATTCTCATAGATCAACCCTACTCCGACTCCCGGGTCCGTACAGGATATAAGACTAACGATTTTACGCTTTCTGCCAAATCAGGCTGCCAGATCACTCACCCACTTCCACACCTACCGTGAAGAAAAACCTTTTACGCACATTCACATCGGCTGCACTGAACTCACAGCCATCCAGCACAGCCAGATGTCGCACATCACACAAGCCGAGCGAGGCTTAAAAGCCCTCGATGAAAGAAAATGGGAAGATGCCCTCAACGCCCTCTCCAAGGCCCTCCTCGGGTCCACAAACCCAGCCTGGCTCTTGGCTCGATCCCGGGCCCTGATCAGCCTCCAGCGCTATGAAGAAGCCCTGGAAGACGCCAACCTCGCCTTCCATGCCGCCTATGATAGAAACAGGCGCGATCTGCTCATCGAGTCTCAATACCGTCGCGGCGTGGCATACTTCCGCATGGGGCAGTACGCCAACGGAGACTGCTGCTGCGTGTACGCCATGCGTCTCTGCAAGGGCCATCCCGTCATCGAGAAGGAGGACCCTAAACTTGCCCACGTGGATGAGGAGGGGTTCTGGACGGCCACGCGGGAGAACGCTAGGCTGGAGGCAACGGAGGATCCGTATAATAAACATGAGCCTCCAAAATCGGACGGTGAAGGATTACCAGCTGTCCGTGACGAATTACCATCTCACGTTCACGTTAGTGAATGGCGCCAGGCGAGCACGATGCGTCAGCAGTGTCTGAATGCGATGGAGAAGCTTCCCGCGGGGGCTGAGGCGCGGAAAGTCACTGTTAGTGTGAAGCCGGAGCGGAAGGATGTTGTTGATTTGACGACCGATAAGGGTGGTGATGAGGAGGCTAGTGATGAGGAGGCTGGTGATGGAGAGGCTGGCAAAGAAGCGCAGGGAGTGCCGGCTGCGCAGCCACCAAAGGCTCTGGTTGTGCAGGACTACCAGACGAATGATGCCATTACAGTGTCTATTTTCAGCAAAGGAGTCAACAAGGCTGTACTGGATGTGGAGTTCCTTCCGGATCGTGTGCGAATCAATCCTTTGGTGTATCCTGACGGGGAGCAAAAGGAATGGACTCTCGAGCTATACTCGCAGATTGATCCATCTGCATCTTCTTTCAAAGTCAGTCCTGTTAAAGTTGAGCTGCGTCTTGCCAAAGTGGTGACTGGCGGCAAGTGGCCGCGGTTGAGCAAGGAGGCTTCTGTGAATGATGGCGCAGAAGAGGGGAAGCAAAAGTAAGTTCACACCAGTAGTTTCACTTACTCTTGTCGAAGAAGCTTGAAACGAGATCTAACTGGGTATCAAAAACAAAAAGAGTGGGATGGATATCAGAGACAAAAAGCCTGAAACTGGCATCAAAAACAAAAAAAGAATGTCAGGAAGCGATAAGAGCCAAAGCTGCTGCTGCTGCTGTTAAAAAGTCGTCCTGGCCCGCCTATCCTACCTCCTCACGCACAGGGCCCAAGGACTGGGACAAGATCGCAGCCGAGGAGGAGCCCGAGGAATACTACGATAATGGGGTGGACACGTTTTTCAAGAAGATCTACGGTGATGGAAATGATGACCAGAAGCGCGCTATGATGAAGAGCTTTACGGAGAGTAATGGCACGACGCTTAGCACGGATTGGAAGGATGTGGCGAACCGGACTGTGGGAGTGAGTCCGCCTGATGGAGTGGAAGCGAAGAAGTGGTAGAGATGCGTTTGGCGGTGATGGTACATACTGTGATGGCATTGGAGGGAGGACCTCTGACTTGTGACGGTGCTGTGATGGTATTCTGATGATACTGTGATGGCATTGTGTGAGCACTACAGCTTTATTTCTTGTCTACGCAGACGTTGCACTGAAGGTGTGAAAGAAATCAATGTCCTTGATGGAGTGTTGCGCTTGGCTGATCTGGCAAGCAATATCCACGATGCTAGTAGACATGCCATGCACATTGATGGCTTGTGTCAAGAAACCTCGTGGTCTTTTTGTCATGGGGTCATATAACACACATATGTATATCCGTACGGCGTAGTCATGATACACTTGGACACAAATAATCGTATTCACATCATTCATCTTCACATTCTGATCTGCCAGAGACATCCATCACTACACCTCGACCGCCTCATCCACCTCTCTCACTCTCCTCACCACATCAGGCCACCAATCTCCCCCCCTCAACTCCTCCTCCGCCCCCTCTGGCGTCCATAGATCCCCCTTCCCGCGATGCTCATCCGCCCTCTCCCCCGGAATATACGCCGCCCGACTCAAAAAGTCCTCGGCAGCGATATACCCCCCCCTCAACCACCGCGAACCACCCCTATGCGCCGCATCAAACGCATTCCGCCCATGCAACACCCTCAAATTATCAAACAGAACACACTCCCCCTCCTGCATCTTATACTGATACACCGCCCCCGGATCATTAATCAGCCCCTCAAACACCCTCGCCGCAGGAATCCATCTCTTCAAATCAACCTCCTCCTCCTCCTCCCCCCCATACTCCTGCTGCTCATACCGCCCCTGGAACGGCGGACTCCAATACACACCCCCAAACGACCCATCCGCCTCCCTTCGCAGGACACTCCTCTCCGCGCGGTAATAATACCCATGTTTATCATACTGATACGGCACCGCATGCTCCGCCAACACCCCCATCCTGGACTTCCGTTCCCCCCTCACAAACGGCCAGAGCAACCTCCCGACTCTCTCCCCATCACTAAACAGCGAATCCCCCCCCTCGCACGAATTATCCATACAGTGCAGAACCTGTATCATAGGCGGCGGGGCTAGATAACACAGATCTTGGTGCAGGCCGAGATATTCGCTCGTGTAGGCTACGTTTTCGGCACGGGGCTTAGCGCGCACGTCAAAGGTTCGTCCGTAGAAGGTCTCGCGGAGGTTTGCGATGCGGTTGATTATGTTTGTGAGGGAGGATTCATGGCGAGGGACGTGGGTGAGGTAGACGATGCCGAGGCGGAGGAGGGTGATGAGGACGTCCCAGAAGGCGGGGGAGTAGGAGGATGAGATTCCCGAGGAGGAGGGGGAGGCGGCCATGAAGGCGTGGTAATCGATTTTGCGAATCTGCGTCGCTAGGGTGCTTGCGTCCCAGTATTGGACGCCTGTGCGGGCGAGGAGGGCTTGTTTGCGGTGGAAGAGGCTATTGGGGCGTCTGCCGCGAGAGGAAGCGGGAGCGGGAGCAGCCACGGAAGCAAAGGTAGAGGAGGAAGAGACAGAGGTCGAAGATGAGGCAGAAACCACACGCTCAACACGCTCCCACGGCACAAGCGTCTCATGCGCCCGGTCCTCAAACCGCACCACATCATTTGCAAACTGAATCCGCAGACCTTCCTCGGTCGCCCTCACACCCGCGATGCGAATCTCGGGCGGAATCTCCACGGATGCAAAGGTTTTGTTGCCGGAGGACTCGTCCCGGCAGGTGGGGCAGCCGCACTCATCGCGGAGGGTAGCCGCGTGGAGGCGCCGAGGGGGGAGGGTGCTATTCTGACGGTCTCGGTGCTGCAGGAGGATGTGTTGGTGTGTCCATGAGATGGTGATGTTGTCGGGGGTTTGGCCTGGTTGGTGGGTGAGTTGCTGGTGCTGGTGCTGCTGGTACTGGTGTGGTGTGAAGCGGCGCACTTGGCCCGGGAGAGGTGCGAGAAGAGATGATCCGGGAAGAGATCCGTGGGGAATGATGCCCGAACGGCGGGCTGTCGCGCGGAGGGCAAGGGATAGCATCGCCTTTTTTGCTAGAGAGGAAACGACCGACGATGAAACGAATGACAGAGCAAGCATGCGAGAGGACGAGATGGATAAGACGGGCAAAATGGCCTTATTATATCCTGAGAGCGCTTGTCGTTCGGGTTGCATCATCTATGGAGCAAAGTGACGATACTACAGAGATGCCGCGGCATCTTCGTGGGGTTTCCCGTTTCCGTGGGGCATCCGTTCATCCGCCCGAACTTGGCGGTCGCCACCACAGACGGTTGCAACTTGCAGCTTGCGGGGTACATATACTCCGTCGTAATAATAATAATAATAATGAAGGAGCGATGATATGGAGGGAGGAAACATTCCGACTCACATCCGTCAGCCGCTTCTCACTGCTCACTGCTCAGCCGCTTCTTCGCAACGGTACGTATTTGATTGGCCGTGCATAAATACCCCTCGCCATCACCCCTCACGCCAAGGTCGAACTCGTCAATCACATCCTCAATCATATCTACGCACATACGGAGGACATCAGACACACCTCACACCACCATCACAGCAACCATGCGTCATAGGCACATCAATCAATTCATCTTTATCCCGTCAGCTACCTATTCCGATTACTCGACCACCGCTTAACCGTCACCTCCCTCACCCGGTACAGCTTCAACGCCTCCGCAAACCCCTTCTCCATGGCAGCCTCGAACTGCGGCGCCGAGGGCACATCCACGTACACCAAAATCAGACTCTTGATGACGTGGGAAAGGACCCGCACAACACCGTGCAGCCAGTGCCACGTCTTGGGAGGAGCCTGCGTGCCCTGCGCCTTCCACCACGCATCCGAATAGGACGGCACGACGATGAGGCCAAACTCGGCGTGATCAAACACCGGGCCTCGGGCGTACAAGAGCCAGTCGACACCAAACTTGATACCCGCGCGCGGAACCCAGCCGAGCGAGCGGTAGTGGTGGTAGACGGCGTATTGTACGAGGAACCCATCGTCAGGCTGCAACGCAGCGTCGTCCGCCTCGATGCGAGGTGGGAAGTACGAGTATTGCCGGAAGAGTCTCAGCATGTCTTTGTTGGACAACACCCTTCCGGTGGAGGGGTCCGTCACAGACAAAGCGCCCAGACCAAAGGACAGGAAGTAGGCCTCCTCGGGGGTGAGTTGGAGGTGCTCCCTGTTGACAATCTCTTCCGTGGAGCTATCGGGGCCATCAGAGCCGACAGAACCCTCTTGCACCACTGCCAAAGAACTCACTGCAGAAGCAGGGCCGCTTGCTTCTGTAGCTGGCAGTGGTATTTGCACACTGGGACTCGCAGGCTCTTGTGGGCTGGGGTCGGCCAAACTGAGCATCGTCGGCTCGACCAGGGGCGAGAAGCGTACGCTCTTCTGCTGCTGCGATATTATCTCCTCAGCAGCGTCGCGGCATGGCACATCTCCCGGGGTGAGGTGGCGGCCTGCGTCCTCAGGAACGGGGGGGTTCTCGACTGACGGGCGGACATGCCTCGCGGGAATGGTCTTGGGTGATATTTCGCTCGATGGCGGAGATACATCACTTTGACCAGCTTCGCCCTCGGCAGTGACAGCGTCGGGGGTGCGATGTGCCGTTTGCCTGGTGACACGGTCTGCCTCGGAATTCGGCAGACGGAGCAGCTCAAGCGGACCTACGGGGGAGACTTCGACAGACTTGACGGAGTCCAGGACGGGAGCGTCGGGCTTGCTGCTCGGGATCGATCCTGCTTCCGCCTCTACATCAGGCAGAAGCGACTCCAGAGGCCTGGCTGGGGACTGGGCCTTGGCCTTGGTCTTGAGCCGGAAGAGCCTGTCTGCTTCTGAATTTGGCAAACGAAGCAATTCCAGCGGACCAACTGGAGGAGCATCAACCTCGGGAGTAGCGACGGCTTCGGAACCCTCAAGACCGTGGCGGGTGTTGCTATCGACAGTCAAACACGCAGCTTGGCCTGCCTTTGTGTCGGGGAGAGACAGTTCCCCTGGTCTAGCCGGCGCCTTGGCCTGCAACCTTGCGACTCGGTCTGCCTCCGAATTTGGCAGACGTAGCAGTTCCAAAGGACCAACTGGGGTAGCATCGGTATCTTCGGGCGTTGCTACGACAGAAGGAGAAGCGCTGTCGGCGACTGAGCTGACTGCTCGACCTGCCGCCGAATCAGGCAGAGGCAGCACCAAAGGTCCGACTGAGACTCGGACCCTTGACCTTGCGAGCCTGTCTGCCTCTGAATTGGGCAGACGGAGCAGTTCCAGCGGACCAACTGGGGGGGCGTCGATGGCTTCAAGTCTCCCAGGAGTATGGCGAGCGCTATCTGCTACCGGGGATGTCGGCTTGGCGAGACTCTCTGCCTTTGACTCTGGTGAAGGCAGCAGCTCGAGCGGACAAGAGGGTGCATCGACGGCTTCGCGCTCCGCAGCAAGATTGCCAGTCTTGCTGATCTCTATCAGGGAGGTCGCAGCTCTGTCCGCCTCCGAATCAGCTGGAGACAGCAGCTCCAACTCCTCGACTGAGGCTTCGACAGCGGCAGGGGAATCCGGGGGCGACGCAGCCAGATTGGGTGAGGCTGAAGCGGCAAGGCGAGCCTCATCCAGACGTGTTTGGCGAATGGCCTCCTGCTCTAGCCTGGCTCGTTCCCATTTCACTCGAGCCCGCTCCTCTCGTCGCTGTGCCGTGAGGATCTCACTGACGTGGGTCTCCTCCTGACCCTTACGAACCAGCTCGCGCTTCAACCAGTTAGGCTCGCTTCGACTCAAGCTGCCTTTACCATAGAAGCCTTGCTCCCACAAGGCTCGCATGGACTGGCCATCAGTGATGTGGACTGAGCCAGTGGCTTCGTCCCACACGCCGTGATGGATGATAGCGGGCTCTGCTGGTGGGGGGGAGAAGGTCTGTTGCAGCCACGTCCATCCCACGTGCAGGAGGGAGAGAATACTGCTGGGGATGAAGGCGGGGAGAGGGAATGTGCGGATTGGGGCAGGAAGGGCGTAGATCTGGTGGACAGATGCCCGTTTCTGGTTGGGGGGACCGTCTTGGGGACCGTCCCGCGTGGATGCAGCCATGGGTGAGGCCATGGGTGCAGGTGTAGTTGTAGTCGTGGCTCGACTACCGTCTTGAGAGTGTGATTGAAGCTCAGCCATTTTGAGCTGAGGACATTTTGACTGTGCATAGGGTTAGCGAGGCACATCGCTGGATTGACGAACATGTAACAATTTGACAGGCAAAGCAACTGCAATCAGATACCGTTGTAGTCTATAATAAAGGGCAATCACTGAGGTCGAAATGAATCGGAGTTCCTCTAAGCACCATACGAAAAGTGTCATCATGTATGCAGGGGGCAGGGAAAAAATCCAGTGTGCATTGTGAATGTTTGGCAAAACGCAACCGATCAGACAGGATAGAGCAAAAAAAAGGGAAGAGAAGCCATGAGGACATGACAACAGACCTACCTTGTCTAGGACATGGTCGATAAACGCAACGCCGTCAGAGCAGCTGCCGACGCGCGAGAGCTGCAAAAGTAGCTTCTATCGCGATGTTGGTGTTGGTGTTGGTGTGTGGTTGTCGCAGTTTTTTACAGAGCAAGATTGCAACGAAAAAGAGCGAGAAGAGGGGGAAGAAGGGGGCAATTTAAGGATAATCTGAAGCGGCCTTTGAAAGAAAAGCTGGGTCCCGACGCGCGACACGTCGCAGGGCAACGGGCGGCATTACTGGACAGGTCATTTTTGCGTGTTTGCTGCTTTGACTTTGTTCGTGCGGTTGATGAGTGCACGAAAAACGCACGAAAAACGACATGGAAAACTTTGTGCAGCCGACTGGTCAACTTGTGTGTGCGATGGAACCTCTTGCAAGTTTGCAACCCTATGAGACCCGCCCATAGCCCCGCCTTAGTACGGCCTTATCACCCCAACTGCTGGGAGCCTCGGAGCCTGGGGCAGACTCGCAATCATTCCGCAGCCATCGTGACCTTCCGATGCACACCACACCATGCACGAGGATCCGAACATGGGCGTTTCGACATGTTACATTTCAAAGCATGGCAAAGAAGACGTGAACAGAGCATCATCGTGCGCATGTGCAAGTGGCAAAAGAGTTGAAAAGACGCAGCTTGTCAGCCCATGACGTGTCGGCGACTCGGCTCTATCCGTTACGTTCCTGAACCGTGCGCGTTCGAGGCCCGGGAACTGTGGGTACGTGCGCTGTCCATCCATGGGTGCTGCTCCTGCGCAGCCTTGCGTCTTTTTTCTTTCCCTTTCTTTGAAGCACCTCTGCCGCGCCTAGGGATGATTCTGGATGCAGCTCACGAGTCGCCGACGACCCGGCTGATGATGTCTGGCCTCTGCTTCAAATTGCACGTCTCAGTCTCGCACCTTTCGTCCATCCTTTGCCAAGTTATCAAGTGACGCGAGCCAACCGTTCATCATTGCTTGACCAAGTCTTGACGCTTAGTCGCGCAACTTCAAACTTGCGAGCGCCGTACTGCCATTCCGACGCCTCCGACGCACCATACCGTCTAGACGCCGCGCAATGCCCTCTGTCACGGCCTTGAAATGGTGCCCTTTGTAGAGATCATCGCCTTAGTTTGCCTTATCTGGACCATCTGTGTCGTCCTTGTCCAGGCCATCGGCGTTGCAGCCATGTATGTAACCCCCCTATCCGGGCAGCAATACAACAGGTTGACTGGACACTGTGCGTGACTTCGCTTGCTGACCTGTTTGATACTCGGCCTCAGATTCCGCTACTTCTCCAGACCTTCTCCGCCATCGGTGTCCTCCACGCTCGACCGAAATGCTCCCGCGGTGACCATCATCCGTCCCGTCAAGGGCCTCGAGCCCCGACTGTACGAATGTATCGCATCAACCTTCCAACAGAATTATCCCACCGACAAGCTGTCCATTCGACTCTGCATCGAAGACGAGACCGATCCAGCATATCCAGTCCTCCAACAGCTGGTGCGCGATTTTCCGGACTTTGATGCCCAGATCCTGATCGAGACGAGTGATCCCATCTTGCATGGCACCAGCGGGCACGTTAATAATCTGGGGCCGAATCCCAAGATCCGCAATATCAGCAGAGCGTATCGCGAAGCCAGCGGAGACGACATCATCTGGATTATTGACTGTAATGTCTGGGTGGCCAAGGGGGTCTTGGGGCGCATGGTGGACAAGCTGATGGGCTTTGCCCCGGCCGGTCAAACAGCCAAGCCGTACAAATTCGTGCACCAGATGCCTCTGGTCGTTGACATGGCAGCGTACAACCGATCAGGCACCGAAGAAAACCAAGCTCTTTCATCGTCCACAGACGCAGACCCAGAAGCAGTACCTGGCCTGCCTGAAGACGTGCACGACGACCTGTTCGGCAAGATTCTCCGCCAAGGAGGCGGCCGACTCGACGAAATGTTCTTCGCCACAAGTCACGTCAAGTTCTACGGGGCCATCAACTCCGTCGGCGTTGCTCCCTGCATTGTAGGCAAGAGCAACATGTTCCGCAAAGCCCATCTCGACCAAGTAACGACGCCCTCGAGAAACCCCCTCCTGTCCAAGACATACAACAAGGGCGTCGGCGTAGACTTCTTCTCCTTCAACATCTGCGAAGACCACCTGATTGGGGACCTTCTCTGGAGATCCGATATCCCGGGGTACCTCAACCATGGCATGGTCTGGGGCGACGTGGTCATACAGCCCCTGATCAACATGTCCATTGCGTCCTACGCAGCACGTCGCTGCCGATGGCTGCGTGCTCGCAAATTCACCGTTTTGGCCGCGACACTGGTCGAACCTGGCGTGGAATCATTCCTCTGCTGCGCGTACCTGGCCTTTTCTCTCACGACGCTTCCTTGGGCCCACAAGATGCTGGGCATTCCTCCGACTTGGTCATCCATGGCCCTACTCTGGCTCGTGGCTGTCTCGCTGTGGATGATTCTGGACTGGTGCACGTTTCGGCATCTCCATTCGGGAGCAAGTGTGCGGCAGGACGCTGATAGTCCATGGTTTGTTCGTGGAACGC
The DNA here is from genome assembly GCA_018360215.1 of Claviceps spartinae. Taxonomy (NCBI): domain Eukaryota; kingdom Fungi; phylum Ascomycota; class Sordariomycetes; order Hypocreales; family Clavicipitaceae; genus Claviceps; species Claviceps spartinae. The sequence goes on along the minus strand of SRPX01000164.1, from coordinate 2,284 downwards.
GCCACGCCACAGGGGGGGTTCCACGGCGCGGCTTTCTGGAATGGTTCCTCACGTGGCTGGCGCGCGAAGCGCTAGCTCTCCCGGTGTGGACTTGGGCGGTCTTGTGCGGAACGATGGTCCGGTGGCGAGGCAAGACTTTTCGGGTCGACTTGGATGCGTCCGTGGTGGAGGTCGGTGGAGATGGGTCAGCGGCGAGGAGGTCTTTGGGTGTGTCTGAGGTGGAAGGGGCGAGACAGTCGAGTAAAGATCGGTTGGATTAATTTTGCAGTCTGCGCGGTCTCTGGTCTTGGGATGTCAATACATTGGTCATGTTGTTGTACCTATACAGAGAATACCTATGTGCTATACTGATGAGTATCGGGAGATACTAATGTGCACCTACTCATGTTCTACTACATTATGATATGTAAAAGCATATTCAATTAGATTTAGACTACAATTTCAATATTCATATACTCCACGTACATACACTGCAACGACAGTCATGCATACCTGCATGATGCGGGAACAGTACTGAAGAACTACATAGCCGCAAAAGATTCAGTCCAATGCGTCAGTCTCGGCATTTGTCAACCACATCAACCAAAAAAAGCCCCCCCCAACTACGTTGGATAGAGAGCTCATTGATCTATCGCGAACTGTATCAGGCATACCCAGCGTCTGTTCAGTTCGGCCTGCTATGTGCTTGTCGTGGAAAAGCGCTGGCTACCTATCTTGACTCTACCCAGACGACGGGCCATTTTCCCGTCTAGCATGAACATCATCCTCATATTCGTGGAGCTGCGCCATAACTGCACCTCCTATACAATGATATGGTTATTTCTGCTGCCCAATTATGTACGCTGACTTCCTGACACTTGTTTTCTTCTACTTCTCCTTCTTCTGAGCTTCTCTCACGGGTAGGGCTCATGAGGGCAGACAAATAAGTACATAAGCAGCATGCCATGCAAGGTGCAAGCCCGCGCCGCATTTGCCTGCTGCCTCCTCTTCAGGCTTAAATCCCCCTCATCATCAGTGAGGCCCTGGATCTAAATAGACAGAATGTCTCTGCACTGAAAAATGGCGAGACTCTGCATGTAACAAGATTTCTTGTGCAGCCATCATGCTCAAGCAACCTGGACCATGTCTCGCATTGGGGACGCATAAGTATGTACATATGGCCCCCGACTTCCAAGAAGAGCCAGTACTGCCACCTTCCAGGTGTGAACTAGGTACGGTATGTACTATGTATGTATCCATGACTGCAAGTTGACGGAGCTTGCGCGGATTCGGAATCCTCCCGACGAGGCTACCTATGTACGTACCAGGTAATAAGACAAAGTTCCTATTTCGGTACAGACAACGATATGAGGTAGATTTGAGAGGCGTGACAAGGGAGCAGATGGGCTCGGGAAGGTAACGCCGTAGGAAACAATGCCGCGCAGGCTAAATATCAAGATGGCGACGGAGAGACAAGAAACTTTGGGGGACAAAATGGGAATCTTTGTCCTTTTTCTAGCTCAAGAAACAAGTGAGCGACGCGACAAGTCACGCTTATACGCATGCTATATAGGTACTATGTGCATAAACGGTACCGGTGGGTGTTGTCACGGTCTGCACAGGACAGTCAGGGGTGACAATGCACTATATAACCATGATCAAGCTGCAGACGAGCAACTTGGTCACTTGACCTTTTGGGCGGAACGGGTGGTTATGCGTTTCTCACAGGTGTTCTGGAGATAGCCAGCGGCCCTGTGGCGAATCCTCCGAGCAAGTCGTGCCCAGCGGCAGCGACAAGAACAAGAAGAAGCAGAAGATGAAGGAGAGGAAAAAGTAAAAGAAGAAGAAGAAGAGAGGCGTCGGATCATCTTTCAGGACCCCAGGGGCAGCACGAGTACACACACATACATATCTAGAGCGTTAGGTAATCCAAAACCCCAGCCTGGTGGTTGTAACTTGTCACATGCGGCACGGAATGCCTTTACATATTTAAGTTAGCCCATGCGGGACATGGACTTCATTATGCGGGGGGCACTGCGCAGGATGTCCGATGTCCAGTTCCAACACAAAGAATGCGGTTGGTCTTATTAAACAGTCTAGGTATGTAGGTATGTAGAACAGAGCCGCGTGACGAGGAGGTCTTTTTTTGGCCATGGGCGAAGGATGGTTACCTTCCTGCATGCATAGAAACGTGGGGACGCCTTGTGGGGATATGTGATATGATTGCTATTGACGCCGGCAGTGTGGGGCGCAAAGCGCCCACTCCGCAGAGCCTCCCAAGGGGCGTGATGGCGGACTAAGGCTA
>SRPX01000163.1:0-49459 GCA_018360215.1 Claviceps spartinae | reverse complement strand
TACTAGGGTTTTTCCCCTATGATTTATCACGTAGAAGTTCTAGAACTGGGCAGCCTAGGCCAGCTCAGCTAGTGTATTTAATAATAATAATCTCCGTCTCTACCCGATGTGTGATATCGTCAAACGTCTGGTGGCCCCAACAGATTGCCGCTTCCATCGGCGGTTCAGTGGCCGCTGGAAGAGTACGGAGTATCACCTGGAAGGCCTTAAGGGGAGAATACAGCCAGCCAATCAAAGACCAAGACTTGCCAGCACCAAACCCAATACGGCCAGCCCCAATGGAAAAAAAAATAAAAATCTTGGTCTGCTCAGTGGTCGGCGGTCGCAGGAAGTTGACATCCACTAAATAAAGTCACTAACTGGGGCGCGCACCAACCAGGAAGCTGGTTTCGCCGTGTTCCGGAAAGCAAATTCCCTCGACTCAGCCCGTCGAAGCCATCGTCGTTCATTCGAGACACCCTCATACTCTCCTACTCTTGAACCAGTTCAGCGTTGCCTCTCCCCCCTCATACGCTGACCAATTTGCGTCCGCCTAATTTACAATTGCGACGAACTGCATTGGCGGCCCGACTCGCACTGTTCCGTTGCTCTGTCGCCCCTACCTCGTGTCGAATCTCAACAAATCTCGAATCCCACACATCATAAGCCGTCATGTCCCGACTTCTTCGACCTGCCGCGCGACTGGCGCTCTCGAGTCGAGCCACTGCCATCAAGGCTCCCACCGCTTCTGCTTTCACACAGGCCCCTCGAGCCCTGACGACACCCGTCTTCTTTGGCGCTCAGCAGAGCAGGAAATACGCAGAGGGGTCTGGTGTCAAGGAGTATACCGTCCGTGAGGCCCTCAACGAGGCTCTTGCTGAGGAGCTCGAGGCCAACCCCAAGGTGTTCGTCCTGGGAGAGGAAGTTGCTCAGTACAATGGCGCCTACAAGGTCACTAAGGGCCTATTGGACCGCTTCGGGGAGAAGCGCGTTATCGACACTCCCATTACCGAGTCCGGCTTCTGTGGTCTTGCTATTGGTGCTGCTTTGAGCGGTCTGCACCCTGTCGTAAGTATTATCCGGTTCGCAGGTGGCTGCCCATGACTTCATTACCACCGCGGCTCCAATGACACAGATGCAACTTGTTCCTTATCATCTTTTTTGCGATCTCACTGACAATATTGACGTGCAACAGTGCGAGTTCATGACGTGGAATTTCGCCATGCAAGCTATCGACCAGATTGTCAACTCTGCCGGCAAGACGCTCTACATGTCTGGTGGCATTCAGCCCTGCAACATCACATTCCGTGGCCCCAACGGTTTCGCCGCTGGTGTTGGTGCTCAGCACTCCCAAGATTACTCTGCCTGGTACGGCAGCGTACCCGGCCTGAAGGTCGTCTCTCCATGGAGTGCCGAAGACGCCAAGGGCCTGATGAAGGCCGCCATCCGTGACCCTAACCCCGTCATCGTTCTCGAGAACGAGCTGATGTACGGCCAATCCTTCCCCATGTCCGAGGCTGCCCAGAAGAGCGATTTCGTCCTTCCTTTCGGCAAGGCCAAGGTTGAGCGCTCTGGCAAGGACTTGACCATTGTGACGCTGTCTCGATGTGTCGGCCAATCCCTGACCGCCGCCGAGAACCTGAAGAAGAACTATGGCATCGAGGCCGAAGTTATCAACTTGCGATCGGTCAAACCTCTCGACATCGAATCCATTGTTGCGTCTGTTAAGAAGACCGGTCACCTGCTGTCCGTCGAGTCCGGCTTCCCTCATTATGGAGTCGGAGCCGAGATCCTTGCTCTCACCATGGAGTATGCTTTTGACTACCTTCACGCCCCCGCTCAGCGTGTCACTGGTGCCGATGTCCCCACCCCTTACGCCCAGGGGCTCGAGGAGATGAGCTTTCCGACCGAGAAGGTCATTGAAGATTTCGCCGCCAAGATGTTGCGCGCATGAAGAATGTAATTTTCATACCGGATGCTTTGCCTGATAGCCGTGCATGCCGCGAACGAGAAAAGCCATGATGTCTGGGTCCGCATGAGGGAATAATGGAGAGAAATTGGGCCGTTGGGGGCTGGAGGAGGCGCAGCATTATAGTAATCAATATGCTTTGAGGAGGATGGGATAGCTTTTCAGCGCACTTCAAATATCTTCTTTTTTCGATAGATGGATAGGGATCGGGAACTGAGGGACTTGTAATTGTAAATTTATATGGCGATGCTGATGCATTCCAATTTCACACCCTCTACCTCGCCAGCCGTTTCAGTTGCCAATTCTAGGATCTGATGTACCTTGCGGGCCGCGGCATGGCCGTTTTCCAGCGCGGATTAGGTATCTAGGTACATACCTATCATCGCTTTCAAGAGTTCCTCCCTTCGTCATTCACGATTCACCCCACTTCCGCTCCTTCCGCTCCAAAATTGTGGGGCGGTTCTCCAGAAGTCCAAACAAGTGGTGACGATATGTGTGATCCGTCATTCTGAACTGAAATCAACGACTTCCACTTTGTGAAAAGGCAGATCATCCTCACCATGGCCGGAATCGATGCCATTTTGCTGGCGCAGGAAGAGGATGGCAACACGAGCTCAGAATGTGTGAAGAAGTCGAGTCAAGATCCCGAAGTTCTCAAGCGCCAGTTGGAGGCCAAGTATCTCACCCCGTCACGCGAATTTTCCACCGAGTGGTTGAACCGACTACAGCAGCGATGGGACTTTGAGACCGACTATACTTCTCTGTTCAAGATTGCACCTCCTCAAACTCGCACTGTCACAAGATTCATTCGGCATGGCCTGGAAGGCAGGGTGACTGGCTACAGAAACGTGACGCTTCCTTTGAATAGCGCCACAGCAAAGACTTCGACAAGTCTGCTTCGAAAGCCCGCCAACCGGGTAGACTTTGTCCGCGGAGCTGCTGGCTTCTTCCCTTTTGCTCCTGGAGGTCTGGACAGCATCGAGGCTACTGCTGCGCTGGAGGATCAGATCCATGCGGGCGGAGCGCCTGAAAACGGAACCAAGGCAAACAGGCTCGACAGGGTGATTGAAGTGGGTGAGGGTGGGTTGCTGCAGATAGCGCCTGGGATGAGTCGTGGCATTGACTTCAGCAAAAAGAAGAGCACAGTGGAGCAGGAGGCTGCTGACGCGGTTCAAGAAGTGCTGGAGGATGATCCGGCAGATGCAGGCGAGGCGCATGATTCAGATGCAGAATCAGCAGATGGCGAGTCTGGGGACATCTCTGAAGGTGCTGATAGTGACAGCGATGAGATTGACGACATACTGCCTATTGAGTTTCCTGCTCTGGAACCCCATGGCGTCTTAGCAGCATCGAGTGCCCGTAAGGCTGGACGAGAATGGGCTCACATGGTGGATATAAGGCAAGGGATGCCGAACTTTCGAGAGCTGGTGCCCGACATGGCGAGAGAGTGGCCCTTTGAGCTCGACACCTTCCAGAAAGAAGCTGTATATCATCTTGAAAACGGCGACTCGGTGTTCGTCGCCGCTCACACATCAGCAGGCAAGACGGTTGTGGCCGAGTATGCCATTGCGTTGGCGGCAAAGCACATGACAAAGGCTATTTACACATCTCCGATCAAGGCTCTGAGTAATCAGAAGTTTCGCGACTTCCGACAGACATTCGATGAGGTCGGTATTCTTACGGGAGATGTACAAATTAATCCTGAGGCTAGTTGCCTGATTATGACGACGGAGATCTTACGAAGTATGCTTTACCGAGGAGCCGATTTGATACGCGATGTTGAGTTTGTCATCTTTGATGAGGTCCACTACGTGAACGACTACGAGCGAGGAGTTGTTTGGGAGGAGGTGATTATCATGTTGCCGGCACATGTGTCTCTCATTCTGCTCTCAGCCACAGTGCCGAATACTCATGAATTTGCGTCATGGGTTGGACGGACGAAACAAAAGGATATTTACGTCATCTCGACCTCGAAGCGACCGGTGCCCTTGGAGCATTACCTTTGGGCGGGCAAGGATGTCCACATGATTGTGGACTCGGACAAGAAGTTCCTCGAGACTGGCTGGAAGGCGGCGAACACCGCAGCTCACGGGAAAGAAAAGCCGATGCCATCGCAGACTACAATGGCCACGCGAGGTGGCAATTCTCGTGGTGGCGCCCAGCGAGGAGGTCCTCAACAACAACAACGTGGTGGACGAGGAGGTGGCCAACGGGGCGGCGGTGGCAATCAGCAGCGAGGTCGGGGAGGGCCGCCTCGAGCCAGCCATGCCCCTGGCCATATGGGCCGTGGCGGACGTGCCGGAGGTATGACCTCTGCTGCCCAGGACAAGAACTTATGGGTTCATCTTGTGCAATTTTTGAGGAAGAAGACCTTGCTACCGGCCTGTATCTTTGTCTTCTCCAAGAAACGGTGCGAGGAAAACGCAGACGCGCTGAGCAACCAGGACTTCTGTACCGCTCATGAGAAGAGTCATATTCACATGATCATTGAGAAATCGATTGCAAGGTTAAAGCCAGAAGACAGATCATTGCCTCAGATTGTCCGACTGAGAGAACTTCTAAGTCGAGGTATAGCAGTTCACCACGGAGGATTGCTGCCCATTGTCAAAGAGTTAGTGGAGATTCTCTTTGCTGAGACTCTTGTCAAGGTGCTCTTTGCGACGGAGACGTTTGCCATGGGTCTCAATCTGCCAACCAGGACAGTTGTCTTCTCGGGCTATCGCAAGCACGACGGCCACTCGTTCCGAAATCTGCTACCCGGCGAATACACTCAGATGGCAGGCCGAGCTGGGCGTCGCGGGCTTGATACTGTCGGATCCGTCATCATTGTTCCTCCAGGTGGCTCCGATGACGCACCACCGGCCGGCGAGTTGCGCAACATGATACAAGGAGAGCCGTCTAAATTGCGATCGCAATTCCGACTGACTTACAACATGATTCTCAACCTTCTCCGCGTCGAGGCTCTGAAGATAGAAGAGATGATCAAGCGCAGTTTCTCAGAGCACGCGACCCAGCAGCTCCTCCCTGAGCACGAAAAGGATGTAAAGGTCGCACAGGCTGATCTCGCCAAGGTGAAGCGAGAGGCATGCAAAGTCTGTGACGTCGCCATGGACGAATGTCACCAGGCTGCGCAAGACTATAAACAGCTTACCTTCGAACTATACAAGGGACTCTTACGTATACCCATCGGACGAAACATGTTTGTTGAGCAGCGACTTGTCGTGTTTAATTACGAGGGCGTTCGAACAGTAGGCCTCATGTTAAACCAAAGAACGAACCCGCGGTTTTCCCTAGAAGAGCCTGTGTTGCGCATATGTGCCATCAAGTCTACGCGCGACGGCCGAGATGGAACGGACCAGCTGCCCTTTATCCCTGCCACCAGAAAATATCTGCATAAGCTGCCCCAAAGCAAGAAACACATAAAAACAAAGAATCTTTTTGTGCCCCTTAGCGACGTGGAATGCCTGACCAAATGGGTTGTCAAGGGCACGCTTCCAGAGATCTTTAAAGGCGGCGAGGCGGCCCAAAAAGCCGTGGAGCAACTACAAGATATTTGCTCCAGCTGGGATGGCCGCTGGGATGAGCTGGACTTGAGCAAAGTCAAGAGCCTGGCGCTGCAGGAGATTATGGAGAAGCGAAAACAATCGATCAAGATGGTGACGGAATCGCCCTCGTTCAAGTGTCCCAATTTCTTAAAACATGTAAGAACTACCATATCTCTCCACCCAACCCGTAATCCGCCACACTATGAACCCTTCAAAAGCTAACGCGCGATTTTCGTTTCTAGTTTGCCATGTGCCACGACGAATGGCTCATAAAAGAACACATCTCCCAGCTCAAGCAGTCCCTTTCGGACCAGAACCTCCAGCTCCTCCCCGACTACGAACAGCGCATTCAAGTCCTCAAAGAACTTGAATTCATCGACTCGTCCACGCGAATTCAGCTCAAGGGCAAAGTAGCATGCGAAGTCCACTCAGGTGACGAGCTCGTCCTCACCGAACTCATCCTCGACAATGTACTCGCCGAATTTGAGCCCGCCGAGATAGCCGCCCTCCTGTCTGCCTTTGTATTCCAAGAAAAGACCCTCGTGGAACCCACTCTGACGGGCAATCTCGAAAGGGGCCGCGACACGATCATTGCGATTTCGGAAAAGGTGAATGATGTCCAGACAAGGCTACAGGTGATCCAGTCGGCGGACGATTCGAATGACTTTGCCAGCAAGCCTCGCTTCGGCCTCATGGAGGTGGTGTATGAATGGGCACGGGGCATGAGCTTCAAGAACATTACGGGCCTAACTGACATCTTGGAGGGGACGATTGTGCGGACGATTACCAGATTGGATGAGGTGTGCAGAGAGGTGAAGAATGCAGCGAGGATTGTGGGTGACCCGGAGTTGTATGCGAAGATGCAGGAGGCGCAGGAGCTGATCAAGAGGGACATTACAGCTGTGGCTAGTTTATACATGTAATTAATGTCTTTGCAAAACTGAGCTCGTGGTGGGCGGAAGTAATCTGTCAATGCGAGAGTCCCTCATAAACACACACGTATATATCAATGGGGACTTGACGTGATGCATCGGAAATCGGCGTGCAAGAACGGCTGGTATGCGCCCTAAACGGATTTAAAAGCCCAGCTTTCAACTTCCATTCCCATACGTACATATTTCTACTCGTTGTCGTTGTACTAGAACCAGAACTCCTTACGCCAAGCAATGTCACTATTCCCCTGCCCTTGTCTTTGATCCCCCATCTACACAACGCCCTCTAAACCAAACTGTAGAACTCGATGCTGCTATGCCCGCAAAGCCCGCAACCTCTGCTGCAGCAGCTCATCCTCCTGCAGAGACACATCGTTCTTATTCTGAGGCTCCGGATCCGCCGGCGTGGCCTGATTAAGTTGTGCCTTGAGCTCTATGCCCGCATCGTCCGCCAGCTTGCCTAGTAACTCGTGGACGGCATCCTCAGGAACCTGCGCCGAGGTAGATTGCGAAAACGCATCTTGGTAAATGGCGTTCGTCATGGAGTATTCCTCGGTTTGCTCTTTGAATGTTTCCAGGACGCCGAGGCTCTATTTGCATTCATGACAGCCGTTAGTAAGAGTTCCAAACCAGCCGAGGCTTTTGATGCATAAGAATATGGCCATCTTCATCTTCATCCTCATCCACATCCACATCCACCCACCCCTTTCCCCCTAATCAAGACGCATGAAGAGAGTAGAGAGACAAGAATATATTGTACCTTTGCTGGCGTAGCATTTTTCTGTGCCACACTCATGACTTTTGAGCTCTGCGCCATCATATGCGTCATGCGGTTCATCGCATTATTGGCCTGGATTTGCGCGGCGCTCAGCTCCGCCATGTCGGCGACCTGGTCCATCTGCGAGGCGAGGGCCTGCTTGCTGAGAAGCATCTTGGCCTTTTGGTAGGCCTTTTGGGTTTCACCCTTTTTGAGAAGCTCCTGGATCTGTTTCTTGAGGATGGGGTCCTGCTTCGCGGCCTTTTGGGCCTCGCGACGGGCTTGTTTGGCTTGGAAACGGGCTTGGAATTCGAGTTGGGTATCGCGGGCGAGGGCTCGGTTTGACATTTTGACTGAACGGCGAGTTTTCGATTCGTAGGAAGGCGATGGAGGGGTATTGCGGCGATTGTTAATAGAAATGGACGATGAAAGGGACTGAACGCTTTCTTTGATTGTTCGGCCTCGCCGACTCGATGGGAGTCGGAGACGAAGGATAGGCGTGGATTGCGGGGACGCCACATGGAGTGACGCAACCCTTGCTGATGAGGCTGTGCACCGCCACAATCTAATCTGTGGTGTGTACATGAGGGCGCAAAAGTTTGCGTTGCGTTGCGTTGCGTTGTAAATTGTAACTTGTAAGTTGTAAAAAGGTCCTTGTTTGCCAGCCTGCATTTTGACGTCTGATTCTAACTTTTCTCACCACGTGGATGATGCAGTCTTTCGACGAGTGATCTCACCTCTCTCAAACCACGACTTGAAGATGAAATGCGTGTCGGAAAAAACATGGCCTCGAACAACGCAACGAGAACCTCGAAAAGCTGCGAATTCAATAAACGAGATTGATCTGCATTGTAGCATCAAGAAGAATCAAGATACCTCAGGTGACATCCATCGGTCAAGACGGATGGATGGACTAATCAGCGGCAAGACAGTCATCAACTGAGATATGCCTGGTCAATGACTTGGATACGACGTCACACTGCCAAGATCAGCTCATGACTGCAACTTAAGACGAGATTGAACGGCCAGTATCACTGCAAGTGTTAATTGGAATAAAATCGGAAGGATATATCTTCATAGAGCCGACTGTTTCCTTACCAAGGAGGCGAGACGCTCTTTCAACTTCTGACGCACAAGCCACGACTGGGCTCGCCAATTCTTGGGGGATCCAGGACTGCCTAACAATCTTCTCCAAAGATACCCATCGTTTCTGTGACAGTCTAAAAAACTTTGGCCCTCGTCAGCTTCGAACGAGAGAGAGTTCTACACCAAGACAAATGGAGTAAAGCCTAAGAAAGCTGAGGTTGCATGCCTGTCTGGCGGATAGTAAGACGCCAAGATGGCACAGGAGCCTTGGATAACTGGGATTGGGTTATAAAGGATTGGATTTCTATTCATTCTTATAAATGATGCTGGGATCCAGTCAGATGCTCCCCAAGGATACTACACTGTGCAGTATTGCACGTCTCTGACTCTCTCGAGTCTCTACTCATCACTCTGAAGGTACCTACATACTGTAGTTACATGTAATGATGTGGACACAGTATGTATCCATGCTCAGCTACCGGTAAGCTCGCGGGCCTACCCGCTTAGTTTCTTGCTGGGGGGTCTCGATGATGGGCTGGTTGTGTCGTTTTCGATCGGCCGGACTCCCAATGGTGATATCACACACCATCGGATGCAGCTATTGAGAGCCAATAGCATGCTTCAGCCGAACGTCGTATGAAGAATCCAGACTCTTTATACTGAAGCTTTCTGTGACACACATTATGCATGCAGATCCGTATGCAGCGATTCGCACAGGATGTCTTGCGGGGGAGGCGAGCAGAGACAAAATTATGCCCATTTTAAGGAAGACGAAATTGGCAGCTCTCACGGTCCATCTAATCCGTGGAACCTTTGAGACTTGGCATTGGTAAGGTGGTGTCTCCCTGCTCTTCTCACATGATGGATGCTATTGCAATCATGGCCAGAGCAAGCCTCCAGATCGTCAGGGACAAGGGGAATGCGAGAGACTATGATTATGGTCTATGATGCAAGACTCACGAGCGGCGCAGAATTTGAAAAGGGAAAGCCACCTGCTCAGCACGACGTATCGCATCTATGTGTGTGGGAGGTCACAGGTGTGGTAACTCATGGAAGCTAAGAAGCAGAGAGCTGGCAGAGATCGGGACCGTCTTGTTATGGATCGAATCTTGATGATCGTTATTGTCCAAGATTGGGTCATCGGAGCCGCCGCTACCGTAACGGCATGTAATTACATGAGATATCTCACTGGTCCATGAAATTTGCCACCTGCAGCAAACACTGCGGCAATCTTTTCTGAGGGTGTATGTCGTGCCAACATAACTGTTCGTACGGATCCAATTCGTACGTCGACTGGCAGGGCGCCAGAACCGGTATTCGGGCATCGATGGAGAGGAAGAACTGCAAGATCCACCATCGTTGCCGCAAAAAATACAGCAGTGACATGTGAGAGGCCGCTCGTCGCTGAAGTGCAAGCGGCACAAGCCCATGTCGCCGTCTCGTAGAGGCCTGGCAAAGAAGATCATGTTTCATAATAAGAGGTGACGGGGCATTGCCGCTGATATAGCTGGAGAATGTTCCAAAAGATGAGCGACTATTGGCATTTCCAACCCACGAGCGAGGAGGTGAGACGAGGGAAGAAGAGAGTCGCGCAGCGCAAGTATCGTAAGAGACAAGACCAGAATTACTCCCAGAAGTGGAAGCCTCCGGTGTCTCAAGACGCTTGGCTTAGTCTTCCTTTCGCTCAACGCACTTTCGGGTCCTTGAGTCTTGTTTGCTTGACAGAGAAGGCAATGGAAACTGACGCTGTCGACGACTAAATAGGAGAAATCTTACGTTTGCGCTCCGAAGCTGCACAACTCGACGACGCGCGCGGCCGAGTTGGGCAACTCGCGTCGCATTCCGAACTTGATCCCAGGGGATTCGACGCTGAAAACTGCCCATCTTGCGCCCTTCAATTCAACCAAGCTGGTAGATCGTGTATCGCGCATTCTCAGACCGTCGTCCTACAACAAATCCATCATGTAGATCCCGGTTGGTGCTGCTCTGGAAAGGCAAGCGAACGCACTTTCTCTTCCAAATATGGCTGTTCACAGATAAAACAGGAGCCAGCCGAGTTTCCAGAAGGCTCAGCGTATTTGTACGCCCAGCGACAATGTACGAAGCTCTCAACGCCGGCGCCTTCCCTGCCACCTCAACCCAACGACTATCAGGGACTGGTCTGTGGCAGTGTCTCTACAGGAGGCCCAGAAGATGGCTTGCCGGCGGCGGATGATAACACGAGACTGCCTAACGCGGATGTACACGAAATAAACTGCAGCCAAGTGTCACCCGAGTCGTCGTCTCTGACGCACTTGAGCGGGTGTCCGCAAGGCGCTGCGGGTTGTATCGGATATCCCAGACCCCTGTTGGCAGGTAGAAGCAGGGTGACAGCTCTCCAAGATGAAGTCTATGGTTTGGATTCTCCATGCAAAGTAAGTTGGACTGGACGGTACAGCGCAAGCCCTCTATTCCAAACTCTATTTACTGAGGATGGAGGCCAAGAAGGCTAAGAGGATTAACGTAGCGTCTGTCTGTAGGATTCAACGGCTACGACTCCCAGTAGTACCAATACGAACACTGGATCTGGGAGTCAGAGAAGCTCTCAATGGGACTTAAGCCAGCTTGTCAGGAATCCCTGCGCAGTAGAAGAACCCCCAGCGATTCAGCTTCAAACCCCAGATCTGACGCTTCACCCGCGAGAAGGCCAGATTGCCAGCTTCTCCTCGATCCCGGTATGCGTCACAGATAAAGCGTCTACTTCGCAAGCGCAGGGAATCTCGCCGCTCTTCCAGGCTGCCATGGCAGGAAATCTCACCATCTTGTCCTTTATGGTTCACAATAGCGTCTATCCCGAGTCGGTGAATCAGGAGGGACAGACGATTCTCCACGTCGCTGCCGGTAACGGGCACTACTATGCGGTCGAGTTTTTGATCGGCTTTGGGCTCAATGTGAATGCCCGAGATACCATGGGGAACACGGCTCTGCACTTGGCTATTGCGAACGGCTGGGAGCAGGTGGTCAAGCTGCTGGTTGATGCTGGGGCCGATGTGGATGGATTGAACTGAAGCCTGAAGGTAGTTCCGAAGGCAAAAACATTGAAAAAAACTCTTGTAGCCGAGATGCTGAATAATGCCAGGTAGTCGCGCCCAACCAGATGTTTTGAAATTTCATGTACATGCTGCAGCCGACGGTCCACGGAAAATGTCTCTCTGCGTGTCCATTGGAAAGTGACTTGCAGCAGCATCAGAGAAACAACGCATACTCGGCTATCATGCCAACTCGAAGCGGCCCGGGGGCGGAAATATTAGGCCGTGATTGCTGGAACCTTGTCGGTACGAATGATTGAGAAAATGATGTTTCAGAGCACAATTACTATTTGCACCACCCAAAAACCCTCTGTCTGTTTGCACGGACTTCTCGATCCAGTTTTTCATTTTTCATCCTTCACGCACGCAAATTCACCTCCTTTGAAAAAACGAGATTGTCGCCGTCACGATCGATCATTCGATTACTACTTGACCTTGCGGCTAATAGATCCAAAGCTGACGCTGTGCCTGCTCAAGTCACATAAGAAACACCGCGCATACCATACCTGACGCCGTCGCCTCAATTTGACCCCTCTTCCAACCTGAACAACCTTCTTGCGGACTCCTTCAATCATGTCCACCGCCCTTGTTACGGCTCTAGTCGTCGTTATCTGGGGCAAATCATGGCAACAAGCTACATCTCTGTATGGGATGCGGTTTCTGTCAATGAACCTTGAGCTCTGAAATCACGCCGCACGCTGTTCAAAAAGCTGAGTGTCCACTGTCCACTGTCCGGTCAAGGTCACAGCATCAACTTCACAAGGAGCTCTCAAGAGTGAGACTGCTTGCGGAGCCATCTTAGGGCATCATGGCCGTCTTCCAAGCCATCGGTGCACGAAATTAATCGCCGTCTGCCCGTCTGCTCAGATAGAAGCTGAGAAACATGTCTCGTCAGACAGATAGCCAAGCCCGGCTTTGGAAATTCCTTTGGTATCTATTCTTGTTATGATGCTTGTAGTACTTGTAATTCCTGACTTCTCGAGTGTTCTAAAGCACAGAACAGAGTCTTCAACGTTGGCCATTTCAGTTTGGCTACAGCCTTCTCCATGGGACGTGGAACGTGGGACGACGCCTCGATACATAACTGTGAACGAGACTTCCAAAGTTTCGGCGCCCAGAAAGCCACATCATGATTCAGTCGCCATCGTAATGAGTCAAGCATGCGCTTTCAACATTCGCCAGGGGAAAGTCCGGCACGACTGCTCTGACAGGCCGCCAAGTTGTCACCATCTGAAAGTGCTTCATGCAATTGGGATGCCGTCTCCTCCATGCCGAGTCAAGCACCCACTCCAGTGCCCGGGCTAGCACAATGGCAACGAAGATATCAGCGATCGTCATCTCATTACCAACCAGATGAGTTTTGTTAGCCATAAGACCCTCCAAGACGTCCAGCATAGCCAATGAGTCCGCCTTCCCCCTCTCGATCTGGGGCTTGTTTTGGGGAGCGGGCCGGGAGAAGTTGGGAACAAGTGGAAGATACCTAGACTCGAATGTGTCAACAGTAAATACTCTAGGAGTCCAATGCTAAGAAACAAATCGAAAGGGAAGCGGGTAAAGAGAATGGCTCGCACCATCGAGCCAGTGTTCCGATTAATTCCTGATTTGCCCAACTCATCCACGAAACAATCTCGGCCTCTTGCTCTGGAGAGCCATTTCCAAGTAATGTGGTAGGTTTCTTTTTGCACTTCGCGAGGTACTTTGCGGAATAGTTAGTCCATGACTAGCTGACTGATTTGGGGTTCATAACAGTCTTGCGACGAGAGCTTGACAAACCAACGCGATGCTAATCGTCTCAGTGAGCTTGATGCCCGGCGCTTCCAGGGCCGGAGTCTTGCCGTTACTCAAAGGAAACTTGTCGATTAACAAATGCCGGCCGATGTCCCTACGCGGTATGACTTTAACCAGTTCGACGGGAATGCCCTGCGCTGCAGCCTAGGACAAGCCTCGTCAGGATTGAATCGTGATGCAGGATGACGCACAGAGGCTGGATTGTCCTCACCACGATACGAGCAACACGGGTCCGCGGGTTCTCCTAGATCGTGTGGTGCACAACGTTAGTTGACGAGTGACCATCGGATAACCGACGACGTACCGCATATCCGTAGAGTACAAAAGCCATCCGAGTATCTTGTCCAATGTCAGTAAGCTGGCTTGCTGATGAAAATGACTGCTGCGAAGCCACGTCCTACTCAGTTTCCACGGGGCAAACAACTATTACTCGCTTCTTAAAAGACGGCCCATAAAAAAAGAAAAAGCAGCTAATGAATTGATTGGATGTGTTGTGCGTTGATCTATTCACAGCTGCAATCAAACTTCCTTGGATCTGCGTTGCTGGATCGGCCGAGCTTTGAGCGGTCACATGCATCGATTTTGGTAGACTTGTGGCTTATCTTCTGCCAGTCCTTTCCAATAGCCCACCATACATGCCCGTTGTATGCGTCTTAAAGAGGCCGTACTGCAACAACGACCCCATGTCGTTGGTGGCTTGCGTAACGCGTTTGCTGACACCCCCATCACGTCAGGAGTTCGCCGTCACACTGACATGCTTTGAGACTCCATTGGCTCAGCAATCGCTTGGTGACGCGAAACATGGTAAGGTACACAACAGGTTATGGTACATATTCTCCCTATCTTGCTTGGAAGTTGGCACCCCTTGTCGCGTTTGGGCTTAGGCGCCGAGCTCCGAATGACCCATTCTTCAGACTAGATCTGATGAGATAAATCATAAAGGACGACTCACGAGGACTGCCTTATTGAGACAACTTGGTGGGACGAGTAAAATGCCACGGCGCCCAAGCCGAGAACCAATCCAGCAGCAAGCCAAGTGCCGATCTTAGTTTTCGTTTTCTGTTCTCTTCTCTTCTCTTATCTTTTCTTTTCTTCTCTTTTCTTTTCTTTTCCTTTCTGTCAGATACGGTTTACTATTCATTATTTACGGGACGGGGCGGGGGCGTTCTCCGGCACCATGAAAAAGACCTCATGAAATTGCCTCAGCCGAGGCACAGTAACAGGTACAGGCCCCAGGACTCGTCCTCAAGGTGCGATTACGGCGCAATGCGCATCAGCTGAGGCTGGATGTTCTGAATCGCCTAGAATATCGTCCAAGGTGCCATGACACCATGTTGTTCCATAACACATGATGAAACTATTCGCTCATATAATTGCAGCGTATTGCAAACACACATCGTCATGTCACATGAAGTAGGTGACAAGCAGTTTGTGATAACAGAAGAGCGCCTCAAACATCACTAATCTGTTCATCGCATCCGGATCCGACCGTGCCCTGTGTGACCTCCTTATGCGGACAGGATTTCGCCCTCACCCAGCCAGGAAGATACCAATGCAGGCCACTCCTACATCCCTCGCTCGTATGATGGGCTGCTCATCGGGAATCCGCAAGTCGTATAGGCGGCATTCAAGTCCATCCGTGCCGACGAGTCTGCCGACCTTGGCACGTGGAGCCATCTTCCGAGCCCTCACTCGTCTGTATGGATGGACCAAAATGTCGCCTATACGGCATTTGGATTTCCGACGAGCAGCTCAAACCCACGAGCGAGGGATGTCAAGTTTGACAAGAGCGACTCTGCGGCGATATCGTCTACAGCTGAGGATTTGTATATCTCTGAGCTCCTTGAACCCTTCTTTGAGGAGGGTCGTCGCATAATTGACGTTCCTACTAGGCTACTGCAGAGGTATTCACTGCGACTTCACGCTCAGTACCTGATCCACGGGGCGGATCCGGTACCGGAGTCAGTATCCTCACTGACATGGCGAGTTCTGCGGCGTCCAAGTCAATTTCGACCCCTCCTTTATTACCACCGTCCTGACGCCACCTTCATTCTTTTGATTTCTCCGTCTGCCATTTCTGCAAGGCAATCCGACATGGATGATGGATCAGAGATACAGCCTGCGCAACGACGACATGCTCCCTTGGCATTTCTCGCTTTTCTCGACGACGATGGACCCGAATCCTCTGATGATTCATGAAGAGGATCCTTCTCAACAGTCAATGCGGGAGGCTTCGCAGCTCAGACGCAGCCAGCGAGCCGTTGCTCGCAAAGACAAGACTATGTATCTTCAAATTGCACTTCCGGTGAAAAGAGAGCCCGATCACCTCACCTGGTCGATTAGATTCACTTAACTTCAGGTTTCGTAATTTCGGCATACCACCCAAACTGTTCACAGCCTTTTGTAGCCAACATAGCCAAGTTGGCATTACAATCTGAGCATGAAGACGGGTCACGGCATCGAGAGCATGGCCACAGCCCGCATTCTGAATCGCGCCAAAACGAAGAGGAAAGGAAGGGAAGAAGAAAATCACCCGTCTCGGTCCAACTGCTCAAATGGCAACGATGATAACTTGGTCTAGGAAGCCACACGTTTCGAAGTGTCCAGACTCCAAAAGTGTTTAACATCGCTCAGCTCAATTCCCCACTGGTGGATTCAACTGCTTCGCGATAGGATTCATTCGCGAGATAAGACATGAACTTGAACTTCGAGCTGGATCATTCTCTGGGTCAGTCAAGTCAGTGCCCAAATAGTGATGCCAAAACGACCGACGTCTTGATTTACCAAGTCTTGAGATATCTGGTCTTCCGGATTCGGATACATAGGAAGCGCTTGCCTCCTTGGCGTGTGATTGGGATGTTGCGCCATGCAAGAACTTAGAAGTGCATTTGCAACCTGGCCTGAAGACTCGTAAGTACTGGTTCGCCCCTGCTAGTCCAGATTCGAGATGAGTCCGGTGAACCGAGCATCACCACATCTCTCAGTGCCGTTTTTTCTCCTAAACATAACTTGCGAGGTAGGGACTTTTGGCGGCTGATGGAACTTGGTGCTCCAGTCCTGTATGGCTGAGCGTTCTCCGGCAAGAGTGCATTTTCCGCTGCGGAAGTAGTAGGAACATCTTTTTTGAACGGACTGAATCGTCCAGCGGTCCAGGTTACGAAGAATTTCGTGATTTCACTGAGCAGTTGAAGCTGTCCACCAACAGTACGCGATGTTTGTTGTTGGTCCAGACGACTCTTTCGTGCCCCGAAGGACGTGATTGCCATCTGAGATGATCTAATTACCGCCTGAAGTCTGAACACGTCTCTCAGGGACTGAATCCTCAAGAACGACACAGCGTTCCGCGGCAAATTCAACTTGTCAAGAGCTTTGCAGTCCTACGAAACCGACACGACATCCGAAACAGGGCCGCGTTTACATGCTCTCTCAGCAACACGGCACAGTCCGGTATGTCGGGTGCGAGTGTGTGAGTGTACCTCTGACCCAATTCTCCGGCCGGCCAGCCACCTTGATCGCATGCGTTACTAGCCTAACAAGGCTTCGTCTTTCATCGTATACGCCTCATAGGATGCTCTGACGCGTTGATGTTCTCAGCGTAGTCGACATGGTCGTCGCATGCCTGCCCAGAGCCTGCGAAGCTACATGTATGTCGTGAGCTGAAACATCGAGCTCATCTCTCGCTGTCAATACCATGAGGGGCGTCGGGGCGTCGTGACGAAACGAGGTTCCTATCGCCTACGGCAGAGACGCCATCAAACTCAGTCGGAGTCAGGGCAACAGTCGCGGGACTCGCGGCCCATCGGCTCGCCGCGCAAACATGACCAACGCATTGCGCATCGTCGTTCTCCTGGAAGAATTCGGTCATGACTCGGTATATCCTATGCGGAAAGTGTACCGTACATCGAAATCGGCCTGATCCAAAGCCAACTGAAAAGTTCGCGCGATTCTCCAACGATGACTTCACACCTGGTGCGTATCGGTCCTGAATCCTGATGCTCGAGTTCGATATGATGAATTCGTCGGACAGTTTCTCTAATGCGCTCAATGTTAGTAAGGGGATATAACTCTAGGTCGATCTCACGCTGGCTGTTCTCTGTTCCCAGGTTGCTCTTGCGCAGAAATTGGAAATCAGCAGCAGTATGTGATGCGGACGCGGTTACTCGTGTGTCTGAGGCTCTGTGATGGGAGACGGATGTGTCTCACTTGACAAGTTTCAGAAGTTGTCCGTCGTCCGTCCTTTTGAGACATATGTATCAGATCAGCCTGTCTTCCCGATCGGCGGAGGAGCGGACCCGTGCCGTTGATTGTAGTCGGCGCCACTCAGTCCACATTCAGAACCAGAAGCAGTGAATGCATTCTTGAACAGGGGCATCCCTGAGATGGTGATTCTCATCCTAGCCATGATGCACATTCACAAAGTTCAGATTGTGCAGAAAGAGGCCAGTAGCAGCGGCAACGCATGAGGGATCTGTCTCTCCTGGTCGATTGGTCGATACGATACGGCACAGATCCGCGTCGCCTCTGTGAAGCCATCAAGGCTGAACATGGCAACAACGGTTGCAGAAGAACGGAGTTGCATTTACAAATGACGTACGAACACCTACTCTGAAGTGTAAGCCATGAGACAAGGAGACAGAGAACTTGAGTGTTGAAATACAGTCGGTAGAGTCTCAGTGAACAAGCTTGTGGAATCTCCAGCAACAAGAAAAGGTATCTGTTCAATGGTTTATCAATGGAATCCACCTCATTAGGCTCTCACAATATCCACACCCACCTTCAGGAAATAGGCACTTGAAGTGTACGCGATGTGAATCGTGATGCGCGATTGGCCGCCGCATCCGGGGAACAAGGGGCAACCGCAAGCCACTTCAATGACGACACCACATCTAACGCCCCAAAGCGCCGATGCGCCAGCTTCATCATGAAAGTTGGAGAAGGAAGGACAAGAAGTTTTTCTTTTCATTTTTCTTAATTCTTTTTGTTTGTATGTGAATGAACTCTTGCACAGACATTTTCAGAACGAATAATAATCTGCCGTCTGATCACCGCTTTATTCGCAACACTACGCCTCCATCCCGATGTCTTCCGCGCGGATGCTCAACGTGCAGAGCTTTCCGCGCCCGCCACGCCTGGAGAGGACGTCGCGACACCTGCAGATCAAGTACCATGGAGACGTAATCGCTGATACCAAGGAGGGGTTTTGGGCATTGGAAACGCATCACCCGCCAAGTACGTGCATTTGGAGGTTGCTGCAAGCTCAGAGCTGCATGCGACACCTATATTTTTCTTTTTTTTTGAGAATCTTTTGGCGTCTTCAAATCAACGAACCGTCATTGTCTGCATTCTCCACGTCAACTAACTTGTTTCTTGTCGGGCTGGCCAGCTTACTACCTGCCGCGCTCATCGATTCGCATCCCGTTGATACCCACCAGAAAGCACACAATGTGCGAGTTCAAGGGCCTTGCGACGTACTACAAGGTAGAATTGGCCGGAGGTACCTCATCATCTAATCGCGCATGGTCGTACGAGCGTCCGACACCTGCATTCGAAGCTATCCGCGGCTACGTCTCCTTCTACGCCGGTCCGTGGGATTGTTTCGTGGATGGCGAGAAAGTCGAGCCTCAGCCTGGGGACTTTTACGGCGGATGGGTCACGTCTGACATTGGAGGGATAGTCAAGGGTCGAACCGGAAACCTGGATCCAATTGTGCAATGAGGGAAAAAAGGTCATCCGACTTGGACGGGGATGTGGGACGCGTGTCGCAATATATGCTTGTATTGTGCGGCGGGACGTTTGCGATGAAAGAGGAAAGGGAATGGAAAAGGCAGCACCTACCCATCAAGAGGGGGTGGCTTGGTGACGGATGCGACAAGATGGAACTCTGTTGAAGATGCAATAGCGATCCTTCATTCCCATGAACACTGCGCTGCAACATTGAGTTTCTGGGGTTTCCCCCTTCCTTTTCTGTGTCTCAGTAACAAACTGACGGCTCTCCGATGATTTTGGGAGCAAAGAGATGTCGGATTCTTCCATTGCTCTGTCTAGCATCCTCGCGAGTCAGTTAAACTTAAAGATAGAAGACGATGAGGCGCAAGGCGGTGATGGTAGCATATTAATAAAAGAGGCAAGCGCCGAGAAGAAAAAAAGAAGAAAAAATTAGCGAGGGGGGTGAAAAGTTCGAAATAGAACATGAGGCGAGAACTTCTAAGTTCTGTTTAAGAGCAAGGGGTCACGCCTATGGACATGGAGATGGTCGGCTGGGGTTGCTGCTGCTACCTTGTACTCCGTACGGTGGATGCGGAGATTGTGCATCCGACAACTGCACATGTACAACTACAAACTCTGTACGGAGTATGTACAGTGGCGTCTGTTGCCAAAACGTTCCGCGATGCGTCCATCACTGCGTGCTCACTGCTACCCAATGTAGGTATGTCGAGTCAATAAATGATGACTCCGGTGCCAAGGAAAACCCGGGACCCAGGCCGTGAAGACTCAAGACCAGTGTAATCTTATCGGCCAGGAACTGCCCTGTGATTTTGACAGAGCACAAAATGAGAGTCCCATTTCAACGATATGTTCCCCAATGGACCGAGATGGCGGCGCGTACCGGTTGCCGAAAAACCTTGCCGGAGAGGTTCTCGCTTCAACGTTCATAAACACGCGTCCGGTCTCAAAATGGACATGTCCGGGACTTGAAAAGAGGCAATTATGTCGGGCAGGGGCAACTCGCAACGTGCAAGCCTCGGAATGGAGTGAGCATAAGACGCAGAAGCGACGGCAAAGTCTCTGCGCGAGCGAGCTGTGCAAAAAAGCTTTCACTCTGACGCTCTGCAGACTGCAATATCGGCCACAACTCCCCCTCCTCATCTCCGCATCCCATAAACGGTCTTGCAGCCAATCGCGTCGCAGCATAATGAGGAATCATACTCCGTATGCCCTACTTATAATTGGCGCAGTGCTAGAAGTACCGGCAACTTTCAAGTGAAAAAAGTTTTGAACACTCCGTGTGTCACTCAAAGTCGTACAGAGCGCGTGACCTGAAGCGAGTCGTAACTTGTAAGACCGTCTTTGGGATGCACTCCGTAGTACGTACAGACAGGGTACAGTAGAGTGCGCGTGGCACGCCAGCCCATCTTGGACCGTTATGCTATGTATCATCTATTATCGTCTCTCCACCGGCCGCGACTCGAAACCTATGATGCGACATTTGGTACATTTGAGCTACGGAGTACATACATACATACATACGGAGTAGGTACATAAGCCGGCTGAATCTCCGACCCCGTCCTGCCAATCCATCGGGCAGGGGTCCACATTTCACAAGGCGCTCCTTCCCTGCGGTGCGGGCCAGCGCCCTAGCTCGCGTTTGCGTAAGTGCATCAGGCAGGTGCGCATGAAGTTGACGATGCAGTCTTGACAATTGGTTCGGTCGCCAAGCCACGACGGTGTTAACCGTAGCACAGCCATTCCCATCGTATTTGGCAGGAACATACCTACTGGAGTCATGCTGCTGTCAAGCCGACCGACCCGCAGCGTTCGGGAGAGGTCAGGACTCAGGAGATGCCGGGACCGGCAGATTGGTTCGGTCGGGCAGAAGGGAAGGAGCAGCCGTCGTGATGTGATGACACCCGGATCCAGGAACACTAATCGACTTGGCCCGTCTATTTTTTTAGTGTTTGTCTTCCAGACGTCGTCAGTACATACACATACATACCAATATCGTTTGTCCATTAAACTACGGGCGACCCTCCCGATCTTGGTACCGTGTCCACTGCCGAGACAAGGTCAATTCTCGTCACCTTGTCACCTTGATGCCGCTCATTCGAACACGACGACTAATCAATCGACCTGTTGACAAACTCTTCAATTGATCACTCAGCAATCCTACAAGTCCGCCAACGAGATCGCGCGTCTGAAGTCCTGAAGCGACGTCCGTAGTACTCTCTCGTAGCGACCATTCCGACCATTCCGGCCGCGCGGCCTGCTGTTCGAAGCAACCCGCGCAGCGGCCAACACAGCGGCCATCAGATTCCACATACCTCGCCATGGATTTCAAAACAAGCTTGTTGATAGAATCCTGGGCTTTGTACGCCGCGGGCGTGCTGATCGTTGCCGCCCGATTTATATCACGGCGCATCAAGCTGGGAAAATGGAGGCATCTGATGCTGGATGACTATTTGATGCTTTTTGCCCTCGTTCGTCTGCCTCAGCTTTATTCGCCCTTGCCTTTCCCGTTGACTTTGCCCAGCTAACGACGATCGTTTATTTCGACATCTTCTTCACGCTAGGTCAACTTCACCGGCGTAGTCATCTCCATCAACGAAGTAGCCAAGAATGGCAGCAATTACATGTCTGCGGAAGAAGCCGCTGCGCTGACCCCCAAAGGTGTTCACAACGCCATCTACGGCAGTGTTATGACTTTTGTGCTGGAAATTTTCACAATTACGGGTACTTGGACCATCAAGGCCTGTCTGTTGATTCTCTACGCTCGTCTGACGTGAGTTCATGCTTCTCACTTGCTATTTTTAGCGACTTCCGCCCTTTTTGGGAACCCAGACGCTGATACAGTGATGCTTGGAATCTACAGGAGAGGCACCCTCGCACAACAGAACCTGATGGTCAAAATCGCCGCGGTCTACTGCGGTCTAACGTATGTCGTAGTTATAATTTTGTTCCTGTTCTTCTGGTGCCATCCGACATACGAATATTGGGCCGTGCCAGTCAGGATCGAACAATGCGCCACGTACTACAACCACATGATCTTTGCGACAGCATGCAACATTTCTTCCGACCTTCTTCTTCTCGTCATCCCCGTTCCTATCATCCTGAAAACGCGCCTGCCGAGGAAGCGCAAGATTATCCTCATCTTTATCCTCGGCCTGGGAATCTTCAACGTCCTCGCGGCCATTCTGAACCGCTATTACAATTTCAGCAACCCCAATTCATACGTCTTTTTGTACTGGTATGTCGCGGAAGTAGGCATCGCAGTCCTTGTCGGCAACTTACCGCTATGCTGGCCTGTCCTGCGAATTATTTGTGGCTTCACCGAAAAAACCCAGACGCCGCAGTATCATGGGCAGACCATTAGCGGGAGTAGCCGCAAGTATAGAAAGTCTAAAAACATATTGAGCACAACCGCGCTGGGCCCAACGATGTGGGATCAGCTGGACGACCAAGACGACGCTTCTGTAAAACACAAGATGTCACACGAGCTCAACGAACCTTCAAGTCAAGGCAGCCAGATCGAGCTGACTATGCAAAGAGATCAACATAATACTCATCCTCACCACCAAGCTGCCGCTAGCGCCTCCCAGGAACCACCAACTTGGGGGCAACCAGCACCCGACCTCAGCGAGCGCCAAGCGCGCGACACGAGGAGCTGCATGGCAGGAGACAAGATTATGGTTGTCACGACTGTGGATATCTCCTCCACATACAACCTTAGACGGGAGGACTAGCCCTCCATGTATATTTTTTTTCTTTTATCTATTTCTGCTCATTTTCACGCGATGCATAGAAGAGCGATTTTAACCTTGTTAGAGCATTGAGCTACGGCTCCTTGATTCTGTACATTATTTCTTCTTTTCTTTTTTAGTGGTTTTCTATCATGGAGGTCGGGTCGATGGAGTTTGGGGACATGGACGAAGAAGACGCAGCTTTGGAGATGGAGACCATTTTTGGAGATACCCCTCGTCTCACTTTCTAGGATTTAGACAAGACCGAAATGTACGCTAGAGGCAATTGGATTACAGTCAGGAGCCTGCAGGCTAATTCAACTCTTTGGGGACCATTCTACAAGTTCATGCTATTACCTACGGCGATCTCGAAACATACTTGGCGCATGAAGGGTATGAAGCTACATGGGTATCCCACGATGGCCAAAGATCATACGATGGAATACTCCGTGGAGATGGCGTGCATTACCTCCAGCACACTTTTCCACTGCTACCGACGGTCAAGCAAAACTAGACATTTGTGTAGGGTGCATGAACCGGTTTCATACCTAAGTCATGACGTAAACTTTTCCAAATTCCAGTCCGTAACTCAAACTATATGTATGTACATATGTACATACTCGGGATTTTCGTGCTTCATTTGGTCTGACTGTTCACCGCGGAGGTGCCAAGGTGCCTCTATTTCCCAGGAGTCCAGGACCCCGCGGCCGTGAAAAAGGATCGACGAAAAATAAAAAAGCTTTCAAAAGACCCGTCATCCCAAAGGCCCAAATGCAAAGGCGCGCTAGCTGTCCTAGGACTCGGGATGAGTCGGGAGTCAAGCGGTTACGCTACTGCGTGTGGGACCTTGAATCAACGGGTCCCAGCCGCACAAGCCAAGCCGCGTTCGTCCCGCATTGAGGCCGTGTGATCGTGTGATCGCGATGCCGAGGTACATACAGAGAACATGTTACATACGGAGTATGTACACCAAGAGACAAAGGCCAGATCGGACGAGGCCAGTAGGGGACGAGAGCTCGCCACGTGGTATTCATTTAAAAACCTTTATATAGTATTTACGGAACATATGGATTCTTTATTCTTCGTTGCTGTTAATTTGCACGGGCGCGTACCTAGTAGGTATTGCCCGGACTACAGAGATAACTTCGGTTGTGGGAAGTACATATTTTTCACCATTTCAGGCAGGACTCTACTCAGGGGCCAGAATCATGTCGTGCATGTACTCCGGCACTTCGGGTATCTCGTGGATCCAGTTCTCCAATCCACTCAACGGACCCGAGTAGTTGGCCATAGGTAGATACTCTATACTAGCTGCATAGTGCATAGGCACGCATGAATGCATGTATGGAGCACATACGGAGTAGGCAAATGTAGTGTGGAGGCGGAACAAACTCTTGCTCCATTCCGTTCGAACTTCGGTGCATTGTCCAGACTCGAGTCCATTTAGATACAATGTACTCCGTATTGTATATGTACACATCCGTACGGAGTACTCCGCAGTACATACGGAGCACTGCGATCCATGCAGCTCCATGTCTCGGGAGGAACAAACCCCAAGTGTGAGGACTCAGGACTCAGGAGCCAGGACTCAGGAGTCAGGACTCAGGAGTCAGGACTCAGGAGTCAGGACTCAGGACGGCCATTTACCCGGTTGGACGGTATCGTCGTTCGACGCCGAATTGGCGCTTGCGTGTAGTCTAATGCAGGAGTGTGGGCCCCCTCGCGGAGAATCTACAAGCTACGATCCGATGCTCCGTGTCAAACTGGGAACACTCTTCTAGCTGTCATAAGATAATTGGCCATTGCGAATACCTCATCCAGACCACGCCGGATATAGCAGCAAGGCTTTGGAGGGTTAGAAGCCATGCTGCCATGCTGCCACTATGTACAATATCTTTCCTGGTCAATGAAGCAAAACAACTGACTCATGTTCAGGCTTAATTAAAGCACTCAACCTAGGTATTGCCAAACTCAATTCGGCAGGCATTGAGTCCATTGCAACATATGTACGAAGCGTGTATTCCGTGTCTACCATCGCTTTCTTGATGGCGGCTACCAATCGTGATTGTCGAGCTTGAAAACAAAAGACTGTGCTATCAATGCTGGGTTTTGCGTGTGTTGCAAGCGGGCTGAGACGGACAACTCCTGACTTGTTCATTGCCAATTCCCGTTCCTTTTCCGATCACCAAGAACATAGGTACATACGTAAACGGGGTGACAGGGCTCGCATGAGGCGACGATGCAGCGTCGGGAGCACGGCTACTAATCACGATATCGCACATGTTTGTCTGCTTGGATTGCCCTGTGATTCGTGGATTCCGCCTAGGTATCAAGACAGCTCGTCCCGATACGTGAATGAGCCTGAAACCCTCGAATTCAAGGGGCGGATGAATCAGACCGGGGGAGGAGGCCAGGATCACGCTTTCTTATTTAGCATGTTAATCGTTAAAGGCATGATGTGTACGGAGTGCAGAGTACGTAATATAGGTAGGTTCTCCGTACTTCGTAGAGTCGTCCCATTTATTAGGACGGCGAAGTGGTGCACCGTGCGATGCAAAGTGCTTTACCAACAGCAACAGTCAGGCCGAAGGGACGAGTGCGGTTACTGCAGCCGTTTCTTCGCGCTGGAGAAATTTTTCAAAGAATAGTAAAAAGACAGCCGTATGGATGATGGCACATGCATACGGAGTAAGTGGGTGTGGTTTTTTTCCTGCCTGTCAGCTGCAGGTAAAGAGGAAGGCGCGACACAGATAGCGCGGGGAACACGGAACACCGATCCATGGCTCAAACCCCCTCAAGTTCTCAACACCGAAAACTTGACGACCGCAACTCACAACCTGACGAGATTCGCATAGATTGCAATGTCCCTGCAGTCGTTAGGCACTCCGTATACCTACGGAGTATGACCTATCGTAGCCTCGTAGCCTGTAGGTCCGTCCCGGCAATTCTGCTCGCTAGGGTCTAAACCTTGGACTAACGTACTCCGCATGTACTCCGTAACGGCAGGAATGTTGTGGGTCGAACGCATACACATTACATGTGGTTCCCGTTCCTGCAAGCCAAGGCATTGGCGCACGAAGATGGCGAGTCGGCCAATGATGATCTCTGGCCGGCTGAGATATGGTAAGTTGTCATGAGTTACGGAGTAGACGATGGTCGACGGACGATGGACGAACACGATGGACGAAGGAGATGCAGGCTTGACAAAGAAATAGGGACACACGCCCGCTAACTCGGCCCGCGGCTAGCCCCGTTGGGTAGGATTTGCGCCTATGTGTGTGCGGTCCAATTTGGCGTCTCAAGCCTTGGTGCTGTGGTCGAGTTTGTAAGACCTCAGCTTACATGTAAAGAGTGTTGCACTGCATTCTTTTATACCCTTTTTCTTCCTGCGAGTCTTTCATCCGTCACTCTGAACAGGCGAGAGACATACCAGAAGTATAACTGAACCGTCTGCTCCACCAACCCGCTCGCCGCCTAGAACTCGTTTTCTCTTTCCCACTTCCAGTCCTTCTGTCGGCCGTCCGACTGTTGCGTCTCATCTCTCTAGGAAGGCTGCGACGCTACGCACTGGTGCTCAAGATGAGCTCACACTCACTGTCGGACCTTGGTCGTCCCGAGACCCAGCGACTCGACGAGAAGGGGGTTCCGCAGTCAAGAGCGACTTCCACTGAAGATGACGAGTATTTCGGTGCTGGCGACCGCGACGTTGAGTCCAAAAGTGTCGTGCCGACTAAACTAAAGCAAATAAACAATCGGATCGAGAATTTGGCCGGCTTTGAGGCCCGAGGCATTACCCGTGTCCTTCCAGAAGAGAGGCAAGCACCCTCCATCTCCAGCGATATCCAGCTAGCCATCATGTGGTACAGCGCCAACATCTCGCTGAACAACTTGGCTGCTGCCATGTTGGGGCCCCTGGCGTATCAATTGGGTTTCCTGGACTGCGCCATGTGTGCCGTCTTTGGCGCCTTTGTCGGCAGTTTGACCACGGCTTACATGAGTATATGGGGGCCACAAAGTGGAAATCGAACAATGGTAAGCTTCCTTGACCAATGACTGTCACCGTGATCGTAACGCATAAGACTTCAGATGTAAGTGCACCGAGCGATTCAACTCACACACTTTACTGACTCCAAGGTTTCTTCATGATAGGTCGTCTTGCGGTTTTTCATGGGCTATTGGCCATCCAAAATCCTGTGCTTGCTCAACATTGTCCTCATGATTGGCTATGCGACGATTGACGGCATCATTGGTGGCCAGGTCCTATCCGCCGTTAGCGATGGCAAGATATCAATAGTAGTCGGAATCGTCCTCGTCAGTGTCGTGTGCTGGGTGGTTGCAGTTTTCGGCATGGCGGTTTTTCACAAATACGAAAGGTGTGTTTTGTTCACTCTACTTGATAGTGCGATGGCCGCAGAAGAACGCAGACGAAGCGATAGAATCAAGACTGTTACTAATCATGGCATCACGCAGATATTCGTGGCTGCCACAGACCATTGTACTGTTCATCCTCATCGGCAGCGCTGGTGCCTTCTTTGACGCCTCTACGCCATCGAAAAACACTGGAGCACTTCTCGCCGCGCAGCGCCTCAGCTTCTTCAACATTTGTCTCTACGTGCCTAACTCCTGGGCGGGCGCCGCCTCCGACTTCTACGTCTACTATCCGGAGAAGACATCGAAACGCAAAATCTTTCTTCTTACTCTCATTGGTCTTTGGGTCTCCTTTTCTTTCGTCTACCTCATCGCGATTGGGCTGGGAACCGGGGTCGCAAACAGTCCTGCCTGGGCCGCTGCCAACGACATCAGCTCTGGTGCCCTCATTGTGGCTGGATACGAGCCTCTGAAAGGGTTCGGTCGATTTTGCTCCGTCGTGGTGTCCCTAGGTGTCATTGCCAACAGCATTCCCAGCACATATTCCGCTGCCCTAGGCGTTCAGGTCCTGGGCCGATACGGCAAAGCAGTCCCGCGATACGTATGGTCGACCGTCATTGTACTCATCGAACTTATCCTTGCCGTCGCTGGCCGCGAACACCTGTTCATCATATTCCAAAACTTTTGCGCTCTTATGGGGTACTGGGCCATGATTATGGTCTTCATCGTCCTACTGGAGCACCTTCTGTTCCGCGGCCGCCAAGGATTCGACTGGTCTAGGTGGGAGGACAAGGACTATCAGCCCCTGGGCCTTGCTGCGCTCGGTGCCTTTATCATCGGATGGGTTGGTGCAATTCTTGGCATGGCACAAGCTTGGTATACCGGTCCTCTGGCGACGCTGGCTTCGGGAGGCGATGTCGGTCTGTGGATTGCCTGTGGCTTCACAATTGTATCGTTCCCGCCTTTGCGAATGTTGGAGCTTAAATTTTTCAAGCGATAAGTCTGTCGAGCGGCAGTAAATCATCACATTCACTTTTACGCACAACATGGGCTAAGGCTTCATGGGGTGGGAAGGAGGCATTCATCACACTTTTTTCGCAGTCTCGCACCTTTCACATAGATCTTTGCACGGTTTTTGGCACATGTGTATACTATCATGCGACGACCAGGGTGGACTTCGCAACGTGTTGTAAATGACTGGCGCTCTATTAGCATATCGTCGAGGCAATAATGTATAAAATAATGTATAAATAAATGGCCAAGGTTTCTTTAGTCCTCGATTTCTTGAGGTATCAATTATAATTACATGCAATCTGTACTAAGATAGGTGAATGTAAACAGTCCACCTGCTGTGTCATCCTCACTTTCTGCATCCAGATTCCAGTCCGTGATGCAATCGCTATTACCAGTCTTGATCTTTCAAGTTTTCTTCTCAAAGCCTTGAACAGTAAACATCTCATACCAGAAACTGCCAACCCAATTCCAGGGCTGAGGGCTCACAAAGACAGCGGGCTTACGAGATTACCATGCGGTAGCTGTCCATGTCCCACAGTAAAAGCCACCACCTTTCCGCCCTCAGCATCCTCCCCAAGCTTTCCAGCCGTCGTAGCGTACAGCACATGGTCATCAGCCGACGTCCTGCCAAACCGACACGATGTATCCGATGGAATCAAAGGGCTACCCATCCCCCCAGCAGCCAAAGTAGCATCCCCACCCGTCGACACTGACATGATGGAGTTATTATAATTCGTCACCACCCACGCGGTATTCTGCGCACCAGGACCAATATCAAAGTCATCCGCAAACGACGCATCCAGGACCGTCATCGTCTCCACCATGGTCTTGAAGGCCGAGGGCGACGACGACCCATCGGACCTCACCTGCACGCGGTACAACCCATGCGTTGCCGAATTCGTAAAGTACAGATGCTTGTTTCGGATGCGCACCCCGTTAATCCCGATTGAGTACTTTGTGCTGTTGTTGCCCTTGCCCTTGTCCGTGTGTGGCACTGGCACTGGCACTGGCTTCATCTTTTCCAAGTCCTGCGTGATGTCTACCTTGCCTGTGTTGACGTTGATGCGATACACGAGCCCCTGGGCCGAATCAGCAGCCATGACGAGATGTGGTTTTCCCGGCACAGCTGAGGCACCGTTTAAGAGCACGGCTTCGGGCAGCTTTACAGCCAGGCGCGGTTCAATCGTTGCGGAATTAGTCTTGTCGTTGCCGGTATTGGTGTTGGTAAAGTTGGCGAGCCAGACGCCCCATTCACCTTTTTTGCCGGCTGTGGGGGTGTGATTGCCGCCCAGGACGGCGAAGATATCAGGCTGGAGCTCTGCGATGCCGAAGAAGCTATCTACTGAGGTTGTGGTGAAGCGTAGCTCCGTGGAGGGGTTCTTGCTGGAGGGATTGATGACTTCGTAGACGGAGGCATTGGGCGTGAGAGTCGTGAGGAGTAGGTTGCCGTTGGGCCGGACGGCCAGGTTTTCTATCCAGATTCCAGGTGGGAATTGATGGATGAGCCTGTCCGGGAGCACCGGGGCGGGGTGATGTCGGGATGCGGCTGAGCCCAAGAGGGACAGCAGGAGGAGGGTAGTTCTCTGGAAACGCATGGCGGGAATATGGCCCTAAATGTGTTCTGATGTTGGACCTTCTTCACACGATTTATCTCCTTTGCTTGAGATGGCTGCGGCTGCTGGGGCTTTGAGGAAGTTTTCAGGAGGCTGCTTCTACCAAGCCTGGAAGAAAGGGGATACTGGCTGGATATGCTTTTATTCCCATGAAGATCAGTGGCGCGAAACACCTCCTATCGGGCCAAAAGGGGTCGATCCACGCTTGTTTCTAATTACGAGTTAACATTTGAGCTCCGACGTGTTTGCCAAAAAAAAAAAAAATTGTAAACTCAAACAACAAAACAAAGGGAGGGGCCGCACGGGACTAGATACCGCATCATCTCCAGCCTTTCCCGCCCTGGAGAAGGCTCCCGCGTAGCTCTACCCGTAGCCCCGAGACGACGCCTCCTATACCTACCGAATACATACGTTGAGTCGACTCATTGACGGTAGTCACGATAGTAGCGGGCCCCTATCGTCAAGCGAACGGCTAAGGCTCGATTTCGTCTGTGTGTCCTTGCTTCAGAATTGCTTCGTCGCCGGCAAGAGCTTCTTCCGCTGCGCTTGGCGCGAAAAATCGCGGCTCCACGCCGGGAAGGGGACGAAAGGTCTCCATTAGGGAAAGCTTGGGCATTGTTTTCTTTTCCACTTGGGAAGCTCGGGGACACGGACGAAGAGGCCATGGCGCTTCTTTTGGGGCTAACTCGCGGATCCGCTACGTAGGTCGACGTGGAGTGCGGCGAGTGGCCGCCGTGCAGACGAAAAGGGGAGGAAATAAGAAAAGGCTGATCGCGGACGGGTCTTGACGTGTTGGTGTCGTGGAGGAAGTGGGGAGAAAGGGTTGAGATGGCGTGGGATGGTGGTGTTGATGGGCGCTATGAAATTATGAATGTCGCCTGCCCTTCTGTTCTCAAAATTAAACACGTTGAGGCACAATAAATATCTATAACGACGTGCCCACACCACCAGAGAACACGTGAAAGCTTCCGTAGCTCAGTTGGTTAGAGCTTCGTACTAATAAACGTTAGTGATGCGGAGGCCGCAGGTTCAAGCCCTGCCGGGAGCAAAGATCGTTCCACGATGCTTTCATGAGTTTATTTTTGTCATTATCTGCCCGATGCTGATTACTTATCTGTTGTCGATGCTGCTTTTTTTTTCTTTTTTGAAATTCTTCGGGTTCCTCATGCCTTGACAGAGAAGTTTCAGCGTGGCTAATGTCGCGTCACACTAGGTACACATACGGAGTACATACCTACAGTACCTACCTACCTACATGGCTGAGCCTTGGAGAGGCATGGCCGTTGTCACAACGACGAATGTAAAAGTCTGCCTATCCGCAATAAAACTTGCTTGTTTGGATATCAGCACGAATAAAGCTATAGGATCTGACTTGAAATACGGATAGCGCAAAGCGGAATGACAACTTTCCAAATCTGGCGCTCCAATCTCCGACTGGCGTACGGTGTGTTTTCTTCATTGACCAATGACCACAGGATCCTTGCGTCAACTGGTCCCGAAACTACATGTACGTATACCTATGTACATACTCTTGAGTCTTGCTTGGTCCTTCTATGCAACGAGATACATTATGTACCTACCTATCTTTCTAGGTACCTTCGAGCACAAGGTGACACTGCCGGATCGGTTGAAACTTGACTTCGGTCCCTGACAGCCGAGCCAAGCGGCCCCTGTTGCCACAGATGGATGAACTCTTGAGTCTTGTCCATGGGCGCCATGTCTTTGAATGGCGTTTGAGTAAGGATGACGGGGTGTTAGCCACGCGGTCTCGGCTCTTTTTTTCATTGATGCGAGCACGTGGGATGATCTAGGTACCTATGTACCTAGGTAGACTCGTACCTAATGCTGCTCTTCATCAGAAAACCTTTCTTTTTTCACTTCTCCTTTTCTTTGTTTCTTTCGCAATGTGTTTGACTCCGTGAGTTTGAGTGTACGGATCTACCTAGGTACATACCTCATAGGTAGTTAGGTAGCACACACCTCCTGAGTTCTAGCTGGCGTCGACAGTGGACAGGACTCAGAGAAGAATCCAGCTGCAGTGCTGTTGTGAAGGGAGTAGCTTTTATTTATTGTATGTGTACACAAAGATAGTATGAAATGATGAAGTTGACTGTCTTGCAGGCGCTTAATCTCTCACACAAGCCAAGCTCATCACCAGTTTGCGCTTTTTGGAGGACCCACTCCGCGCACCCACTCATCCGTGGACTGTTTCTGTCCATCACATACCTCTCACCAATTATCACCAGTAAGTTGTAACCACAATTCACAGCCAACTCCATTCCAAGAAGCTGATACATACATATCTCAATTGCGACACTCTCCGCCGCCCACGATGCCCTCCTTCCGCACCTGGGCTCAGTCCCATCCCCTCCCCGAAACCCACCAACCCCTCACCACATCCGTCATCCCCGCCCTCCTCAACAGCATCGCCCGCATCAGCACCGCCCTCCGCCACCGACACCACATCTCCCCCACAGACGGCAACACCCTCAACGCCTTTGGCGACACCCAGCTCAACGTCGACGTGCTCGCCGAGAAAATCCTCCGCGATGCCCTCGCCGCCTGTCCGGCTGTCTGCACCGCCAGCAGCGAGGAAGACCCCATAGAGAGGCCAGTTCGTGACACCCCCACCGAGGACGAAACTTGCCACCAAAGCAAAATCTCTCCTCAAGATCCATCGTCATCGTCATCGTCATCTTCATCTTCATCCGTATCCACGTTCTATACCGTGGCATTCGATCCCCTCGACGGCAGCTCCATCATCGGCCCCAACTGGACCGTCGGCACCATCATAGGTATCTGGCACGGCACCACCGCTCTCTCTCAAGATCCCTCCACGAAACAAATCGCCTCCCTCCTGGGCGTCTACGGGCCCCGCACGACCGCCTTCGTGGCGATCCGTATTCCCGGGCAAGAGCCCCTCTGCGTGGAAGTTGGTATCCCACCTGCACCTGCAGAAGCCTCCGAGGGAAATCCCAACGACCAAGAGGAGGCCGATTTCCCCATTATCCGAGACTGTGTGCGCTTGGCGTCCTCGGTGCCATGTGCTGGGGAGACTCTGTATTTTGCGCCGGCGAATCTGCGTGCCGCGGCGGAGGATGCCCGGTATTGGAAGCTGGTGGAGAGATATATCCGGGGGGGATATACGCTTCGCTACAGTGGGGGGTTGGTACCGGATGTGGTGCATGCGCTGGTCAAGGGGAGGGGGGTTTACGTCAGTCCTGTGACGGGGAGGAGTAAGGCTAAGTTGCGGAGGCTGTATGAGTTGTTGCCTGTGGCGCTGGTGGTGGAGTGTGCGGGAGGGAGGGCGGTTGATTCGGCAGAGGGGATGGATGTGCTTGCGAGGGCGGTGGAGGGGTGTGATGAGAGAGGGGGTCTGGTGTGTGGGAATGGGGATGAGGTAGAATTTGCGATGGCGACGTTGGGGAGTGAGGAGTAAGAAATTGGTGTTTTTCAAGGTGAATGGAGTAGATGTTGGGGATTGTCTATGTTGGGGTCCGGGGATGATGGGAGCCAAGGTGACAGACAGGATTATTAGATCGTCTGAATTGGAGAGGGAGATGAAAGGAAATAGTCGTGTTCCATACTGGCAAGGAGGCATATGTAGTCTGACTGTAATCTGTGGCTTTCCTCTACACGAATTTATTGTCCATCTCTTCGACTGGCTGCCAGCATTCATGATCTACACTCCTTTACAACTCAGCACGACCTATCAGCCAGCGAAATTCCACTGCCGACACCACCTCCTCATCAACTCCCCATCCACAGGTCCCATCTCCGCCGCCGTCCTACTCTGCTTCACCAACCTCTTCGTCTCGTAAACCAAATGCCCCTGCCCAGCTCTCTTGGCCTGCACAAACCCCCGAAACGTATCCAGCAGCTTGATAGCCGGATTCTTGTCCACGTCCAGATCAAGCTTCCCCTCGGCACTGGCCGCAGCCGGAGCAGCATCCTCCAGAGCCTGCAGCCACTCCTCAAAGCTGACAAGTCTATGAATACTCTCCCGATAAACATCCTGAATCGCCACCGCCATATCCTCCCACCGCGCCCGATGAGGATTCACAAGGTGAAAGTAGCCACTAATGTCATCCAGCGCCTTCATCTGCGTAATGCCCGCAAGATCAAGCATACTCCGCGCGACATCTTCCACAGGAATCCAATCCACCACATCAAGGGCGCCCAAATCAACAGGCAGGATACCCATATGGACAGAGCTAGCAATCATACTAGGCAGGAACTCTTGCGGATTCCAACGCCCCTTTTCCCCACGAGGCCCTGCGATCTGGCCAACGCGGACAGATGCGCCAATCACACCCGAGTGCTCCGCCGCAGCATCCAAGATGAGACTGCCTGCCGCTTTGGACAGACCGTAGCCCATGACGGCTAGGTTAGGATCAGGGAGCTGTTCCTCGGGGATGGGCTCCTCGTGGCGTGTCCAGCCGCCGACACTTCCGATGCTGGACACAAAGATGAGGGGCACTTGTTTCCGGGCCGCGTGGGCAAAGTCCACTAGAGTGCGCACGCCACGGATGTAGGGCTCAAATGTCGATACGTCGAGATTGAAGTTGACCGGCCAGGCATTGTGGATGATGCGATCGCACGTCTCGAGGAGGACGCTGTAGGCCTCGGCGCTGATCCCCAGGCCAGGCTTCGAGACGTCACAGCCGAGGAAGGTTACTTTGGCGAAGTTGGTGGTGAGGCCTCGCTCGCTGTTGATGTCGGGTTGGCGGGACGCGCCGCCGTCTTGGCCCCGGTTCAGGGCGATGACGGACTTGACGTTGGGTGATTCGCAGAGAAGATGCAGCATGTAGGCGCCGAGGGAACCGGTCGTGCCGGTCACGAGGATGGTTTGGTCTTTGTCGAGCGGGTGTGGCTTGTCTGCTTGGCCGTGGCGAGCGGGTAGGTCTTGCGTGTACTGTTGGACCAAGCGTTGCCAGGCCGCCACCTCTGTGCCGTTGTCCGGGCGATTCTCCTCCTCCGTTTCGCCTTGTCCAGATGCCTGTGTCGAGGCGTACAGATGCTTTGCAAGCTGTCGCGGAGTCGGGTTGGAGTAGACGGCGCGCGGGGCGATTGCGGCTGGAGACACGTGGACACCAGCGGCCTCGAAGCCGGCTTTGAGTAACCTGGTGAGAGTCAAGACTTGGAGAGAATCCATGCCGGCGCTGAAGAAGTCCTGATGGGCTGCGATGTGGCTTATCTTCATCTTGTCGACAAGAAGAGACAGGAGAGACTCGAGCATGGAGATCTGAGAGCTCACGTCCAGCGTGTGGACGTCAGCCGCATCCACGGCATCAGCTCGCTGGAAAAGCTCGTTCGCTCTCTGCTGATACATGCGGTTCGCAATGACGCGCTGAATAGAACCTTTGGATGTTCGCGGAAGGGGCACGTCCGGATCGGTGAGGGCCACTAGTTGTCGAGAGATGCGACCATGCGACACGGTCTGTTTGTTGAGCTCGTCAATCAGCGGCCATACCTCTTCAATCAGCTTTCTCGCCTCGTTCTCCGACGCAGGCTGCGTGTATGGCTCCAGGAAGATGGCGGGCTGGAACTTGTCCTGTCCGACCACTAGCGACCCCCTGAGGAGGGGATGCCCGTTGACCCCGGCCTCGATTGTCACGGGATTCAGCTTCTCTCCGTTGGAAAACACAATGACATCGTCCGCGCGTCCTTGGTACATCCAATTACCCTCGCGTGTCGGATGGGGCTTGTACAAATCCCCGGTAGCCCATTCGGTTGCTTCCGGAAAGGTGTAGAAACATTGTTGATCGAGTGGATCATGAGCATCTTTGCGACGCATCACAAGTTGATAAATGTTTTCTTCTTTATCATGGAGTACCCACTCGGCGCCCATTTGGTCCGCATTGATGACAAAGTATTGCCAGCTCTTGGGGTCGGACTGAAAGTACAGTGCAGTTGTGGCAGACCTGGGCAAGAGAAGTCCAAGTCAGCTTTCATTTCTCAGGCATCGAGGTCAAAAAAGATGATGTCTTCAAAATTACAACGCTTGATAGAAGATCCAGAAACAAACGACGTCTCTGAATTTGGGTAGGGAGGTTGCGTACTCAGTCGAGCCAATTACGTTAAGAAGAGTGACACCATGTCCGACGAGCCGGTCTCCCACATCCTGGGACAAGTTACCTAGTCACGCTCGTGGTCAGCCTTTAATTCAACCTAGATTCCCTCGGCTTGGTCCTTGGCCGGAACTTGAATGTAAAGTGAACCAAACTGAATGAAACGGAGCGAATCGGAAAGGGGTACAAAGGAAACACAAAAACATCCATACCTCCACCAAACGTGACAAAGTTGAGCCTCCTCAGCGCATCCACCCCCCCATCCCTTTTGCTCACTTCCTCCAGAATAGACGGCGGCATCAAAACCGCATCCGCACCAGAATGCACCAGACACTCAGTAGCCAGCTCCGCCGTCAGAGGCCGACCAGGAGGCGGCAACGCAATAGGAACACGGAAATAAATAGGCCCCATCAGAAAATTCACAAGCACGCCACCCGCGTGAAAGCCCGGCATCAAGGACAACATCCTCGTGGCATGCGTCTCCCAATACCTCCCAAAGTATTCTCCCCCGCAAAAGGGCTGCAATGTGGCTCGATACTCATCCGCAATCGCCATGCCGCCCTGCCGCACAATAATCGGCTTAGGAGTCCCCGTAGAGCCGCTCGTGTGCAGAACCACCAGAGGATCGAACCGGGCTTCTTGGTAGGGTTTGTTGTAAGGAAAAGGCGTCGTTTCAGCACGCAGCCACTCCTCTGGTGCGGGGACTTGCCAGCACGTCATGTCCCGTCCCTCAATCCAGGTTTGGACGGCTGAGGAAAACGACTCAGCGTACCAGATGTGTTTGCTATTAGTGTCCTGGAAGAGACTTCTCTGCATTTCGGGGGTGTT
Organism: Claviceps spartinae; assembly: GCA_018360215.1. Lineage (NCBI taxonomy): Eukaryota > Fungi > Ascomycota > Sordariomycetes > Hypocreales > Clavicipitaceae > Claviceps > Claviceps spartinae. The sequence goes on along the minus strand of SRPX01000163.1, from coordinate 12,986 downwards.
TCTGGGTGATATGAAGAAGGCTTGGCATCCTGCCTTGATGGCAGCGAGAGTGACGATGCCGATGCGGACATCGTTGTGGCCCATGTAGACTAGCGTGGGGAACTCATCTTTGCTTTGTGGTTTGACGGTCGTTGCGATGAGATGGGCCACATAGTTGACTGCGTTGGCTAATTCTCCAAACGAGACAGGGGCCCAACCGTCTTTCAGATCGGCAGACCTCGACTGGTATATATACGGGCATTGAGGTTCGGAAGCGGCAATTTCGTCGACCACGGCGGGGAACAAACGCGGGGTATATTTTGGCTGCTGGGCCATGGTGTTCTTGGTCGCGATCATGGGTTGTTTGTTTGAGTTGAATAGCGACGTTGTCTTTGGCTCCGACTCCTCAGGCCTTCGAAAAAATAAGCGAGAGAGGAATTCCTTCAAGATAAAGTCCCTGGTTTGTCTGATCCGATATTGCGGGTGGTACAGCCCTCCAAACATCTCATCACAGTCTCGACGGGAAGGTGTATATATATCATTTTCCTTGCCAATTAGCGCATAACATCGGGCGGATCGGTCATCGGGGTTAGCGACTCGTTTTTCTTCTCGTGATGCAAGATGCATTGAAATCTAAAACAATGAAACTAGGAGTCGGAGTTTGCCTTAGGCCGGCATACCGCCATATGCATTTCATCACGCCGTCCCAAAAACGTTGGGGACATGATACATCGAACGAAGCTGAGTGGAGAGAGATGCATCGATGGGGATTAGCAGTAAGCTGCTAGGCGCATCTTTGGCTTCGACGGCTTCTCGTGCAGAGGCATGTTTCGGCATGACACGCGTCCATTGACCATGTGTGATGGCACACGTGAGAGAGTTGGAGAGGATCTGTTGCGAAGCTGATCTACACTCCGGGTCGCACTTTCTGAGGGGCGGTGATTTCAAGGTATGTACATATCTCGTCCGTGTCGGCGGATACGGACAATTGCAGAGCCGACATGTGACTTTGTGCGGATTTATGCGGGCCGCGCCGAACGGACAAGCGGAAACCACGGACAAAAGTGCGGAGTTGCAATGTAACAGTCAGCCATAGCGTGAGACTTTTCAGTCAAATGTCCGTCGCTAGGACGCGGAGATGGAGGCTTGACGATTTCCGCGTGAATCTTCCTACCGTGGGAATATGCCTATACTTCCGGAATTGACTAACGGGGCTCGGGGCGATGACATCGGGACGATCCGGTGTGAATCGACAATGCCTGACAGCATGGCGCGCGCTCATAAGGCCCTCGCAGACGGGCAATCGAGATAATTCCCGCACCGATCTTCGCAAGAAATATCAGCTAGAAATCCGCTACCGTCTGCTGTCAGCTTTGCCGCACTTCTTCTCAGCGTTTGTCCGCTGCACCCTGGCAGACAAGCTGGCAGGCAGGCACACCTCCAACCATGAAGTCATTGTGGCATCTGGACTGCCCCATCACAGCTTGGAATGCCTACTCTTGTCATCAGATCGATCTTCTCCTAAAGCCTCCGTGATCGCGTCCACGCTGCGCAAAATCCATTCCAGCCCCTGATCCCCCGCCAGCCACGCCTCAGCGTCTTCCTTCCCAGCAGAGGCAGGCACATCAGTATCGTTGCGGTGGCCTTCCGCCGTCCATGTGCCATCCTCAAACGCCTTTCGTAGCCCCAAAACATGCGAAAATACCTGCGGACCAACCCCCTTCTGCGCGCGCAGACACGCAATCGCCAGCAAAGACGTGAGCACCCTCCCTGTCCGGCCAAGTGATCCACGCTCTTCCTCCTCTCCTGCCTCTGATACTGGATCCGACAGCAACGGGCCGTAGTGGCAACTAAGTATGTGGACAGGTAAATCGGGATGCGCCCGCGCGAGCTTCTCCAGCAGCTTGTTCTCCAGAGGCGCATAGACCGAATCCCACAACCGCCGTCCACGGGCCGATACATCGTCTACATTTTCGGGCGTAAGCATCCGTGAGGGCTGAGTCTCGAGCGAAGATTGTACAGGTTTGGGTAGCGCGTCGTGGAAGGCATTGAGGCAGTTGATTGTGCGGGGGATGCCATTGAAGGAGATGCACTTGAGACCGACCTCCCTCATGAGTTCGGCGGTCTGCGTTTGATACGATTGGGTCTGGCCCATCGAGGCAACATCGTGGAGAACGGGCAGTGAGTCGGGTGAGTTGAGCGTAATCGTAGCTGCTGTCTTTGATGGGAGAAGGAGATGAGCACAAACATTTGAGTATTCCTCACACGAGGTTTTCATCACAGGAGATAAGAAAAGACATCATCAAGAGGAGATTAAGATCTCTCTAAAGGGTGGTGTAGAAATGTCAACGGCGCGCACAAACTCACCGACATGACGAGCCATGGCCTCACGCCTAGTTTTCGTGTCGTCGCGTCCCGCGCAATTGACTGGTAAACTTCACGGATGGCGGTCGACGCGGGCACAGGACCAGGGCGCGCAAAAGAGGCGTGGATTAGAGCTTTGAGCGACGGCGAGAGCTTGGCCATGTTGAGGATTCTTCTCTTCAAAGGGGCTCCTTTGTCTCTTGGACCGCGAGAGGTTGACGTTGTCTCTCCTGGGCCCTGGCTCAGTTGATTCAGATTGAAGGGAAACGCGAAGGTGGATTCTGCCATCTGTGGCTGTGGGTCAGCCGGGCATGACGCATCGGTTTCTTGAATTCCCGAATACATACATACGAGTTACTTCCGTCGCCCCTACGCTTCGCTTCGGGTTGGAGAGAGTCGGAGCGGAAAGGTGAGGTTTGCAGATGGTATGGCGGTTCAGCGCGAAATTTGCGGGACGCGCAGGTACCCTCCAGGGGGATGACTGCGGCTGGTCTGGGGGATTTTAGGGGCCCTTCACAGAGCGCGGGATGGCGGGCGCCGCCGCAATGGGTTGCCTCAGTTAAATCGCAATCGCACGGAGTAAGCAATCAGGACAAAACAAAAGCGCGGGATGGGCTCATTTTGGTGCACACTGCAACGTATTTTTCCTTTCCGAACAGAAATACTCCCTTCGACTTCAAAAAAGAGAGAGTTGGGTTGGAAAGTGAGGTTTGCGGATGGTACGGCGGTTCAGCGCCAATTGTACGGGGCGACTTTTTGGCAGGACCGAAAAGTGCGAAGCTCAGATTGTAGGAAAAAAACGAAAGGGGCCGGGACTTTTTTCTTCCGGCTCAGGACCGGCGCAGGAAAGTGCGAAAAAAAACGAAAGGGTCCAGTTTTGCGTAAAAAAAGCGGTACATTATAGACATAGCGCAAGTTGCAACACACCATCGATTCAACACGATTTTGTCAGAAAGCGGCGCAAGTTAATAACTAGATAAAGGCGACAAGTGCTGATGGTGCTGCTAGAATTGATAGCTACACACGGTACGTACATACCTGTAATACGGTAGTAACTTACAAGTGCCGACAAGTGCTACAGCCTACAGCCTACAACGAACGCTAAGATGCCAACAGTCGGCTTCGCGTTACGCCTCTTTTTACCGAGTATCGCAAATTGAATCAGCTTTACAAATACTTTTCCATTCATCACGATCAATGCACGACTCTGAACTCTGAATGCCTCTCGCTAGCTGGAGATCTTGGCTTCATCGGCCCCGTAATTAAAGAAAGGGATTCGAAGCTCCGCCCATTATCGCAGCACCCATCGAGATGGCCAACTAGGTACCTTAGGCTCTTATTATCTTATATGATTGAGTTTGTGTCATCATTCGACGCCAAAATACGTCCCCGACGCGGGCTACGAATATTGACCACTGTTCGGTCCTCTGACTATTGACCAGAACCCCGCGTGACATTTGATCTCAACCACTCGCACGCGATGGTCATCTGCCATCATTCCAGCCTCTTACTATCTTCAGATGCCGTGCAATGCCTCTCATTATGAGCATTTTTTAATTGTCAGTATGTAGACAGGACACAAGGAATTCAATTATTCTGGAGACTTTCGCCACCGCTGCGTTTCGAGCCTGCCAGTACCCTATAGTTTGATATGACACAAGATGTTTCCACCAACCCGACCCCATCGAATCGACGCTGCGAGAAAGAAGAGTCTTGCGGCCGAAGTAGCAGACTGTAAACCTCGCGTTCCATCTGGAGTACTGAAATATCGCCTGTGCTGGTGTCATTTGGGCAGTGGCTTCATTTTCACGTTGAAGGTTGGCTGTTGGCATGATGTCGGATTTCATGTGTAAAGCGTTACCTATGATCGTGCTGCCGAAAACATGTCATATGGGCAAGGTAGGTGGCCATCTACTTGATGGTCGTGATTATTTAGATACTCCTCTTACAAGACGGATATAAAGAGATATCAACTATATTAGATAATAACATTATCTATGAATCGATTAATTAATAATAAGATGATGTCAACAGCCTTCAAAATAAACACATAGTTCCAGGGGACCCAGGGGCAAATTCAAAGCGAAAGCTCGACATTAGACTTCCCTCTACTCGAACCGCCTTCGATCGTACAGGAATTTATCGAAAACAACTTCGCTGGTTTTATAAGGCTCATGGGTCGAACTTTGACGCGACTCTGTCGATATGTAGTGGCTGGGACAATTTCGCTCCGCCGTTCTCCGCTGTCTTGGTATGGTAACTTGTAAGCCTTGCCACATTAAGTATGGGAATGGGTTTGATTAAGCGACAACAAATGCACATAGTCTCATGGACTGCACATCTGCTACACCTAGGCCATGGCCATTGACTCTAGATATCAAGATGCGAGCGACGCGAGCGAGGTTCTCCCAGCCCCGAAGCGCATCGCTTGTAGTTGCGTATCGCTTTTATTTTATTTTACCTACATACATAGTAGGATCATGTATACTCTAGAACTCCCTCGCTGTCAAATTGCTGTGAATAGCTACCATCGATGGAGGACTCAAGGGGAGGATACTGAAACATCAAGTGGCTAGGTCAACATAAATCTCAAGACATTCTGGTATTGGGGCGCTTATTACGTACTGCCACCCGAAATGATAAATCTCGTGCTCATTTCAAAGGTATGTATGTACTATGCAGTAAGAGGGGAGAAGAAGAAAGGGGAGGGGGGAAATCGGTACGTTGTAATTAATAATCAGTCGTTGCCATGTGACCAGCCGCCCAGGATGTCGTGCAAAAGAAAAAGAAAACAAAAGAAAGGTCATCAGATCATCAAAGCTTGAGATTGTTCAAAATTTGAACAACAACATGTCCCAGACTCCCAAATCACAGGCCCAGGCCCCAGGGCTCTCGACCAAGGCACTCGACAAGGGTCCCTCGTGGCAAACTGCCTGCAAGGTCCGTCCCAAAATCTCATTCCGCTCCATCCCTGCACTTCGCCGACGAGGTTGCATCCCGAGTCCGGACTCCGAAGCCCACAGACGACGGACAAGCGCGTGCGGCGTGGGACATGCCACTCACAAAGGACGAATGGACGAATCTGTTACATTGCCGAGCGATGGAACGATTCTATCTTGTCTCACGCCGCACGCGGGTGACAAGAAGAACGAAAACTGGTGAACACAATGAGTTGTCGTCTTGAGACTTGCGAGTCGGTTTTCATGTTAGGGGCCGCACGAAAGGGTTCACATGACCACGCACATGCACGTACCTACATATACGCGCACTTCCCTCACTGAGACGACGTCTCTTCTATGTTGATCAGTGATGACACATGAGCGCCATCTCACTGTCACACTTTCACACTTGCCCGCAGCCCTCTAAAGTAAACCCAACGTCTTTTAAGGGAGACACGCCTGATGCATAGGTAGTGATCCTTTGTGCACCAGCAGCCAGCACAGACTCGTTGCCGCGGCGTCTCTTCGATTCGACAAGTTACAACGCACACTTACCTATACCTGCGGCGCATGGTCCGAACGATGTTTCATTCTTGACGCCGAAAGAACTTTTATTTGACTTCAAAAATTTGCAGTGTTCACGCGAGGACATGGGTGCGTAGCATATACCGCCGCCCGACCAGGGTAGTAATGAAAGAGGCCGCGAGGCGAGCGCGAATACGTTATACCCCACCCCCCCCCCCCCCCCTCTCTCCATTCTCTCCTTTCAGCAAAAGAAACAGACTGTCGGGACTCGGGACCAGTTTCCAACTATCGGCCGAGAACCACGAGTCAGTAAACTACGTACATAGGTATATAGGTATGTACCTACATCCTACATATTCTGATGACGACTTCCTCCTGGGGCTTCGGTGGTTCTGGAACAGAGCAGGAATGCGGTGGGCTCGATGAGGGTTCCTCGGCCGAGGAGAGGGAGAGTGCTGCGTTAAGAAAAGAGTCCCATGTCCTGTCTGCCGTTCCGGGCTCGGAGGTTTATAAAAGGAAAGGGAAAATGTATGTACGTATCGGGCAGACGAACGAGGCCGACGGCGGCCGATCGATGAAATGGGAAAACACGGGCCAAGCTCCGATGCGCGGTTTTTTTTTTAAAAAAAAAAACGGCAAAGTGACTTCATGGGGTCTGTGACAACGCACAAGGTGCCAACTTCTCGGCGCCTTTATTGTATCGTCTGCAATCCATCCATCTCATTGTGATTTCATCCTTTCTTCTTCCACTGCCTAGGTAGTCACGGCCTCTTGCATGGGCGAGGTGCATACGTACCGTTATGTAGGTATGTAAATAACTTACTCCGTACAGGCCACCTCATTGACTATCCCATCCGGCGGCGTCTGCTCCAAACCGTCGTCTCCGAGTTGTCTGGAGTAAGATTGGCTGAGGCCGCCGGCCGGTTCTCCTCCGACCCGTTGGATTGGATTGGCGAAGAGTGGGGAGTCGGTTCAGGCGCCGATTCGAGCAGCGGCTGCATTGGAGGCCGCCAACGCCATACCGACGAATCGTCAGCATTCGTGGGCGTTTCTTTTTGCACCACAAAGCAGGCCGGGTATACAAGGGCGAGGGGTCTCGTTGATTCTTGTCCATGGAGTTCTTGAAACACGAAACATGATATGTTGCACAAAAGAATGGGCGCAGCCGTCTGGCCACTCTTTTGTGCTTTGAGTACCCCTATATACCGTGCGACACACCCCCTAGCTGTCAGTGCGATAGGACTTACAGCTATACACCAACATGGTATAGTGCCTGATCCAATTTAACAGCATCGCAAAGGGGGACGAAAGTGTGGTTTGTTTTGGTATATGTACGCAGAGGATTCGAACTTGCAACGTTGGCAAGTGGAAGTTGCAGGTGTTAACCTCCCGGGCTCATAACTGTTGCACAAAAGAATGGGCCAGACGGCTGCGCCCATTCTTTTGTGCAACATGATATGTACAAGGAGCGTGTTGTGCGTATTTGTTCTTGATGAGAAACAGAGGCTGTATTGCAGCAGCCCTCTCAGTGAGGCAATCGTCACGGACTCCCGAGAGTCGGACCATGGCGTCAAATCTGGCAAGTTGAAGATCCCTGTAATGTACTCCGTACCTACTCTCGCTTTCAGACGCTCCCGTTAAGCGCTGAATGCAGTGTGATGGCCCAATCGGGCCCAGACCCCGGTGTCGCCTTGGGAAGATGTATGCGACTCCTCTACGAGCAAAGAGTCCATCTGCCAATACACATGAGGAAGCAGAGTCCCTCTCCTCCGATGGAATGTCACGACGTATGTCATGGACTCGAGTGCAACTGGCCATCATAGACAGGCCCCGACCCAAATACCTATGGGTTCCAAGCTTCCAATGGCTTTGAGCCGGCGCATCACAGACGCCCTGCCTGGGGTAACAGGTAAATAATTAGTCCATTCTGTCCATTTTGTCCCCGTTTCAAATCCACGACAGTCCAGTGCGCAGTCTGCCAAGAGTCCCGAGACTAGTTAGGTATACGTTGGAGTCTTTGACAAGCTATTCGGATCCGAATGATGTAGAGTTTTTTGTGCGAAATAATTCAGGCACGCATTCCATGGATAGAACGGTTGCGGCTGATACAACCCCGTGGCGTCGCGTGGCGCAAGAAAATAGATGAGAGGACGGTGGATGCAACAGGCAGCAAAGGTCCTCACAAGACCTCAACTGCACACAAAGACGACGATCGACGGTAAAGACTCAAAAGATAGCAGTCCTCCCTGGACTACCACAAGACCTGACGACTAGAACTGAAGAACTAAACTCGCATAACCTGACTACCTAAAACTGAGCAAGAGGGTGAACAGTCTTATATGGCCAAAGCCTCTCGTGCGATGCCGAACAATCTCGTCAAGGGAGAACGCACGTCTGGTTGGTCCAGCGCAGGGCCTGGTGACCCACAGAACTCTGGCAACCATCTAGAACCTTCTGGCCCACCGGATCGCATACCAACCAAGAAGAGACGCTGACGTCCGACAACCAAGATGCAACCCGACTAAACAGCGCATCCAGTCGTGACTCGTACCTCGACCGGATGGGAAATTATCCTCGACAGACGTGATTTGTCCTCAGATACCTACCTAATAATGAGAGGGAGATTCTGTCTTGAGAGTCCTTGACTGAGTGAATTTATACTCGACTACCTACATAGAGTATGTTTGTCCCTGACCAGAGAGATTTTGTGCCTCAACTTTGAGAGGCTTGGCAAGCCTGAGATGGGACTGGATGGTCAGCACTGAGCAGGGGACTCTGCGTCGGCTCCGAAGCAATGCATAAAGAATGAAGGAATGCATGCGTATTCGCGTGCGGAGTTCCTCCGACCGGCGTCCAGATACACATTCGGACGGTATCCTCGTGGGAGTGAGAGCAGAGGCTGCTCGCCGGGGGAACGTTGTCGTGACTCCGACTCGTAAGATTGTTTGAGTTTCCGCGGCTATGGTCGGAAACTCGGAATGGACAAGTGGAGATGGGCAATTGAACTGCAACATGTGGCTGCGATATGTGGCTGATAGGCGTGGCACTGGAGGCCCCACTTCTTGCACCACAAGGCTGATTCAGGAACAACGAGTCTCGTGAGAAGAAGCCTTCACGTCGAAACGAAACAACAATCTAGAATCCGTAGAACAACCTTCTGAGGTGTACGGTGCGCTGCGCCGCCGGTGTCTAGTGCAGCGAGTCCCGGGCGTGTCCAGCCACTCCACTAACACATGTAACATGAATCCATGATAGGTACTCCATAGATCTGCCCTAATAAGTTGCCCAGTGCCAAGGCAAGATGCGCTTGCAATAGTCAGTGGCCGGTCGTCGTGGGGGAGAAGTCTGGACTGCATCGCCTCGTCGCCTCTTCGGGTCGAGACTCGAGATTGGCAAACTGAAACTCGTCGGCGGGTAGTAAAAAACCTAAAAAAAAAAGAATGAACGAGGTTGGGGAGGGGCTCTTACGGAGTACGCGCAGAATGAATCCCCAGCAAGATGAAGAAACTCGAACATGGTGAAAGAAGAAGGGAAATTGGCACAAACATTCAGGGTTGCGCAGAAAAGGCAACACCGGGTCGTCTTCTTCCCGACGTTGGATGTATGTATGTATGTACCGTTCTCCGGCTCCTTTGCTCCCTAGGTAGTTCACTGCTCCGCTGCTTCACGAATCACAGCAGTTCTGCGCTGGCAAAAAAAAAAGGAGAAGCCGAAACAGCGGCCCAAACCTTGCTGCGATCCCAAAGCAAGGTCCCGTTCGGAGCTTCCCCAGGCATCCACTCCACAGCTCGACGGAGCTTTTTTTTTCAAGCTTGGCCCCGGGGGCCCGGAGCGCCTCCGCGCGAATCGTCCTGCAAAGAACCAATCCAGGATGAGGCGCGCGGCCGCCCCCGTTCTACGGATGTACATATGTAATTACATATGTATGTATGTACATATAATGTACGATCAAGTGCCAGAGGCGGGCCGCGGGAACGCACCAAATTGGCACGTTGGAGCTTGCCGGCCGATTCCTCCGAGGCGGAGGAGACGACTTGACCGCGTCGCCAGACAGATTCAATTCTCGAACGGCGGCACGGCGGACGGCGGACGGCGGAACGGCGGACGGCGGAGAATGGACAGCATGCTGGCTGCGCGAAGCCCCGAGCCGTCGAATGTCTTGGCAGGAAGCTTACTCCGTACTGAGCTGTACATATGTATCATAATGTATGTATGTACTCCATAATCATATGTACGTGCGTTCTCAAGCCTCCAAGCTCTAATAAGGTCCAGCTTCTCGTTCGATGGCTCAAATGCTTCAATCAACCTAGCAGTGCCAAGGCGGCTGCGGGGGCGGACGAGGAATTGCTAAATTGCTACCGCTGTCAAAGGCTGAATCGCAACGGGGAGGGAGGGGCGGCGCTGCGGCAACTCTCGCGGCCGGGGCGTGCGGGCCTGGCAAAGGAGGGTTAAGGTCCAGCTCAGCTTGACTCGTTGGTGTAGCTGACTCGTGAGTCGTGATGCATGTCGCTGCTGCAGAGGTATGTTTGCGGACGCGTGGGTTGCTTGATGAACCCAAAATGCTATGTAAACACCTGTATGTCTGTGACCTGGTTAATGTTTACATAGTTAGAACTTAGCGGGAGGGAGTCCGTGGGGGAACGCGGGTTGCTCCGAGATATCATCACCCGGACTGTGGTTTAGTGGCTGCGGGCTGAATCGTGGAAACATGGAATCGTGCAATTGTCAATCCAGGGGCCCATAGTTTCATGGAATCATGGACTCGTGGAATCACAGACTGATGGATCACGAAATCATGGACGTAGCGACATATGTATGAGACTGGCGAATCTGCTGAATCGAGCATCTGGCCACAAATCTAAACGCCGTCTAGTTATCTATGTAGGCGATAGCGTGACAACGTGGATACAATCACGCACCGGGCATTGAACGGCTCGCCAGCTTCCGTCGCGGCATGACGTTTTCTTCGGTTGGCATTGAACGGCCCGGCATACCAGTCTCATCCATCCGACCCTTCAGTCCCCATCCATGCATTGATCTCTATGATGAGCCAAGTCATCCAATAACAGTGCAGGCATTCACTCTCAATCCCTTCCAGATTCCAAGCCCATCCCATCAAGCCCAAACCTGAGTCCGATCTCGTCGCGTGATGAAGTGATGCCAAACGGGTTCAATGGGTCATTCACTTTTAGGTAGGACATACATACATAGGCAGCTAGCCTCTAGGTAATGGACCTTGGAGAGGTATGTAGGTACATACCTAACCTACCTGTATGTATGAGGAAGATTTGCGCCCCACACCAGCATCTCGACAAAGCTGTAACCTGCGTCCAACAACAAGACAGACCACAGGAGACAGACATTCAAACGTCTTCCTGTCGAGGATTAATACCGCTGGGGAGTCTGTAACAGTGCATGTCTGCCAAGGCGAACCCCACCTTATTCATGTCCATGAGTCCGGATTTGCCCCTTTGAGCGGTCGTTCTGCACTCAAGTCCAAGCACGGAGGGACCTCACCACGCCAACAGGGCGGAATCTACTCCGTACCTACGAACGCGCAAAGGATTATAGATGCACATGGTATCTACCGGTACAACAGGGCAAAAACAGCTGGTATGACACGTAGCTTGCATGTGTGACATGTGGCTTGCATGTTGTTCCCTTTAAGATGCCATGTCTAAACACGTGTTGATATAGGTACGTGCACAGATAAGGACATGTCGACATGCGCACTGCCACAGCATGGGTTTGGCTCAACCCTTTTGCCTCGGTATGTATGCACATAACGACATCAACAGTGAAATTGATCCCATGACACGATTTCCAATCTGTCTTGTCGAGGCCGCTATGTAGGTACGCAAACCAACTACCTACCTAATGTAGAAACCTGCTTCTCTAGTGCTAGCCCAGTCGTTAGAACTGTAGTCTGTAGATACTACCTAGATATCTAGTATGTATGTACATACCTACCTAGGTAGGCAGATAAGTGCTTGGCCGCTATGACTAGATCATCGGATGTCATCCAGAGCCGAAGGCGATCGCAACGGCGCAATGTGCTACAATTGACCAATGATCAACCATTCCACACAAAGGTTAGGCCACTTTACCAATCCAAACTTTGCCAGGGGAAAGCCATTCCCATCGCGATCAGTGCATCCGTGCACCCGCCTATCCGCATCTTGGCCACGTCAACAGATCGAGAAACACCAAACACGAGTCGCAATCCTCCGTGCTCACAATGTATGAGTCGACAAATCACGCAGGACCGCAGAGTTGGAACAAGAAAAAACCAGCTGTCTAGGTTATGTACGACAGTTTGCATGTGATGCATCCCCAAACAAAATCTGGCCACGAACGCGCGTTGCACACGCCATTTTTTGTTCTACATAGTCATGATTGGAAACCTGCATCGTCGTCCTTCCCGGTGCAATACCTATGCCCGGGTTTTTTGCGAATTCCTTCCATTGTTCTGCACCCCTGCACGCCTGTGCTGGCTGCTGCTGCCCCTAGTTTGTATGTATGCAAGGAAAAGAAAACCCAGATCCGATTCCGCGGCTCTGGTCAGTACGACGCCCCCAATGGTCTGGGGAGTTATGTAACTACATACAATACATACCGTATTTACTCGGTAAATTGGGGGTATGTAGGGCTTCAATCGACTTGGACTAGGTAGGCAAGGTACAGTAGGTAGGTAGGGAGGGAGCCAAGTTCCAACTGCCTGCGTGCCAAAACGGTCGATACCCGTGGCCAAGGCCAAGCTTATTATCGATGTCGATGGGCACCGACCGACTTTCCCACATTCTTGGCAAACCCCGTCTTTATGCGCGCGCAAACCGCCAGCTTTGCTAACACATATCGAGAAAGTCGTCTATCGCGTTGCGAGTTTAGGTTTAGGATCGGAAATTGCAGAGACCATCAGGGAGACGCCGATGACGCTAAGCCAATTCGGGGCAACTAAACGCCAAGTTTGTTTCTTGGCCCCAAGGCCTGGGGAACTGGTTCGATAGGCTTGGCAGAGAGTTTGTGTGTGCTTCCAAGTTGAAGTGCAGGTTCTATCATCTATGCCTGTACCGGGGGAGAGAAGAGGAAGAAGAAGAAAAAGAAGACGAAGAAGAAGGGGGGAGTGTCTTGAGATGGGAAACCCCCAGGGGCTTCATGTTGTGCATGAACCCAACCGGG
>SRPX01000162.1:0-49533 GCA_018360215.1 Claviceps spartinae | reverse complement strand
TTTTTCTCTCCTTGTGGACCGAGCACCCTTGAAACATGTTGTATCCGATATGTATCTTGGCGATACCTCCGTACGGAGCTCCGGAGGATACTCCGTAATGGCAATGATGGACATTGAACGGTCAGGGTGTACCACTTGCGCGGACACTCACAAACAGCAGGTGGTTCTATCCCCCGACATTTTGAGCGATGGGTTATGGTACGTAATCAGTCGCCTGGCGTAAGGCACGGCTACGGTTAGACTCATGGGCATCGGGCATCGAAAAAAAAGCTGTGTAGGTAGACATTTGGCACGGCTCCGAACTAAATATTGAAAAGATGGCCGGAGAGTATGTAGACTCAGCGATCCGTGCCGATCTCCTCGAAGCTAAAGCCTAAAGACTAATATGTAAGGGCGTGGTCACTGGCAAGATGGCTCCTGGGCGGACGGGGAGGCAAGGGGGCAAGGAAGTTGGAGTTGTTGTCTCTCGCGTGCCTCGAATGCACAATAATTCCTCCATGCGCTGCCGCTCATGTTACATGGCCTGTAAGTAGTTCGGCATTCTCTCCGCCCATCAGGCTCAGGCTCTCAGCAAACCCGTCCCGGGCACGCAGCGGAATTCCGGCCTGACCCAGGCCATCTCCGTCAGGCCATCTCCGTGGAAGCGGCCGGGTCTGAGGCACACTACTCCGTAAGCTCGCCGCTCATGAGAGTTTTCATTCACATCGGATGGATCGTTGGTGATGACACGAACAACACGGACCACTGACCAGTAACCTACACTGTACGGAGGGCGCGCACAAGGCACATTATTCTGCAGCAACGTCTGTCGTGAGTCGTGACTCTGTGCTCGATGACCTTTGCCAGAGACAATTCCACTCCAGGTGCATACAGGTGCAGAAACAAGTGGCTGATAATGCTATGCTCATCTGCGAGGAGTTCAAGTTTCCACAATGGAGAGCGCGACAGCTATCTCAGTCGACCTGATACCGTGCCATTAAGCGCTGGCACCATCGACTCTGATTGCTATTTCGGGTGCTTCTCATCCGAGTGGGCGCAGCAAGACAACAGTGAACATCAGAGGCGAGAACTATTGCAACCGCATGTTGACATTGAGTAGGCTTTTAAATTCGCTTCGCACAGATAACATGGCAGCTCTGTCGCTATCCGTGTCTGTCAGTCTGTGTTGCGTATTTGTGGCGCTTTGATTTTTACATACTCTCTTTCCAATTATTTTGCCGTTCTCTCTATTTCGTTGTGACAGACTGCGGACGGGCCAAGATAATCCTGGAAAAGTGTGGAATGACAAAATAAGAGACAAGAGATAGAGTTTATCCTATTTTTACCTCGGACTATTTCATACCCCCTGGCTATGCTGGGAGCATTGAGCGAGACGCAGCTGGCCCTAGCTGTCACGTTGCTCATTATTTTTGGTGTCGTGCGAGAGGTCTTCTTCTCACCACTCAGAGCCTTTCCCGGCCCGGTCGTCGCGAGGTTTACCAACTTTTGGAGAGCGTTCCTGACGACGCGGGGCAATGTTGACTCGGTTACGCGCGGATGGCATCAGAAATGGGGCACCGCTGTCCGAATTGGCCCCAATGCCATCAGTCTGAGTGATCCGAGCCTGATCAAGGTAGTGTATGCGAGCACAAGTAAGAATGCCTGGAGAAAGGTGCGATCCCATCCAGACCTATTCGTGGAGCGACAGGCGCAAGCTCCGACAAAAAATGGTATCAACGGGGCGGAGCGGGAAAGAGCTTCTGTCTCCTGCGAAATTCGTGCTGTTGAATATTCATTAACTCTTGTGCTTATCCCGCAATGTAGGGCGACATGTATCGCATCAACGACGTGATGATCGATGGGAAGCGGATCTCCAACGTCTTTAACACGCAAGACGAGACGCTTCACGCGAAGCTGGCAAGGCCAATTGGAGGCTTCTGGACGTTGTCTAAGATTTTGGAAATGGAGCCCCTGATGGATGAGACCATTCAGGCATTCACTAACAAGCTGGGGACAGCCTTTGCGGATGCCACTTCCGGCACCTCGGCCTCCATCTGCATGATGGATGATTGGCTGACATATTGTATGACCCCCATTCTCTGCCATGTGATTAGAAGTCGAGGAAGTGAGGAAAAGGTGAAGATAAAGAACGAGTGGATGAAGAGGCGGGAGAGGGAGGAAAGGAAGAATATGCTAACACGGCCACGTCGAGGCAACTAGTCGCCTGGGACTGTGCTGCTAATATTAGCTTCGGAAGACATTATGGGTTTATAGAACAAGGCAAGGACATCGAGGACATGATTGCCGGATCCGCAGCTGGACTGCGCTACTTTGCGCCGGTACGACGTGCCCGACATGGGTATCATTCCCCGATGTGTTGTGCTCTGAATTTTTCCAGCTCTTCTGCGCACGGTCTGATGATCGATACTAACAATTGATCTTCTCTTCATGGACAGGTATCGCAGATCCCCTGGCTCGACAACTGGTTGGACAAAAACCCGGTCCTCCGCATCGGCCCGAGGCCACTTGTCAAAGGATTCATGTACACGGTTCGGCTGGTTTCCGACTACCAGAGGAAGCTGGCGGACGGAACGCTAGAGCGCAAGAGCGTCGATAGCTTCATTGACAAGTACCACGGTCTCAAGAATGGCTATGACTTTGTCGATGACAACCAGGTCATCCACTGGCTCATGCTCAATATTCTGGCGGGCGGAGACTCCACGGCGGCAGCCCTGCGACCGATCGTGTATCACCTCGGCAAGCAGCCCGAAGCACAAGCGCGTCTGCAGAGCGAGCTGGACGGGGCACGAGTCGCGGCGCCGGCCCAGTGGAAAGACATCCAGCATCTCGCGTATCTTGATGCTGTCGTTCGGGAAGCATCAAGAGCGAATCCCGCCGTCGGACTGATGTTTGAGCGCCAAGTGCCGGCTGGCGGTTTCCAGCTCCCGGACGGGCGCTTCATTCCCCAAGGGACCACGGTAGGCATCAATCCCACGGTGGTGACGCGGGACGTGGCCGTGTTTGGGGACCACGTCGACGACTTCATACCTGAGAGATGGCTGCAGAGACCCCAGGAAAGCGACGACAACTTTGCATTCCGTCGTCGGCGCATGGAGGAAGCTGCAGATCTTATGTTCGGTGCGGGCTGCCGTGTTTGCATGGGCAAGGCGCTGGCCAAGGTGGAAATGTACAAGCTCACGGCCACGCTCTTTTCATTATTTCATGTGAGTTTAGACGTAGCCCTCACCATTTCTGGAGCTTGCTTCGTCGCTCTGCGGGCATTTTTGACTAATTCGTTGACGCCATGGCGCGACCCATGCCATCAGTTTAGCTTGCCCGACATCAACCACGAATGGACACACCGGAATGCGTGGTTCATGTACCAGCAAGACATGCCCATGATCATTCGCCGAAGAGGCATTTAATTCGTCGAGAGGCGATGGTCATTTGCCAGCGAGGCGTGTTATCTTTCGCCGATGAGGTACAAAATTAGTCCTCCGCCACAAAATCGTGTGTAGTCTTGATGGTCAGGCACCGCACTACTGGCGGCATGATGGCACCAAGATGGCACACGTGACACAATGATACCGTGAAGGTCTAGAATAGATGTGGCGACACGAAAGACCAACTGCCAGGCTAGAAAAGACAGCCAGATATTGTTATACCGAGCGCGCCCCATGGCAAAAAGGGCGGACACAACGCAACCGCCGGATTCGTTTTCTCTGGCCATCGTGCTGGTGGTTCGTAGTTGGAATTGTCCATGAAACATGTGCTTAATCGCAATGGCAGAAGTACATTTAATACTGATCGGTTCTTGTTTGCCTCATTCCATGTTGTAACGCTGGACCTTGAGCTCAAGGTTGTAAATAGTTATCAAAAAACCATTTGAACATGCGTATTACGTAGGCCTTGTGTTTCTGAGTGAAAGCGGGCGCGAAGCTCAACAGTGGCAGCACCGTGGGTGGCTAAATCCACGGCCGATGATGAAGCCGGATCAATTCTAGCTCCCTTATCTCTATATATGTGTCAGTATCTGTCTTGTGCAAATCACAAGTAGCGGGCTTACCTTGTTAGCGATGGACGTTGAGACCGAGTCCCCCCATGTAGCCTTTGGTCTAGAATAGAAACACTAACAGTTGATAGAAATTTGGACGCATCAAAGTCTTCTCGGACGTTCATCACTGGAGCACTACGAGCACTTGACAATGATATAACTTCTGCGAGGGAACATAGTCTGACCAGCACGCTGGCGGTCCGTGATGAAGGGCGATGTTTCGACGAGAAAAAGCTGCCATTAGGTACCTGGTATAATGGTACATACGTACCTATAATGGACTGGACATTGGAGGTCCGAGTCTCACAGAGGCGGTACCCGTACCCGAAGCGCTTGCGACTCGCAAGGGAAATAAACCGCGGTATGGTTCACGAGTCACGACTCACACAGGCGCCACAGCGGAAACGTCCCGTCCAACAACTCACCGATGACAAAAGGCGCCGCCTGTGTGAATTTTGCTTGCTGCTGCGCACCTTGTTTTTGTACAGACTGTGAGGGCTAGGCCATGGACTTTGTGCCCAGCAGAATCGCATAAAGACCGGAAGATGCTTCCTGTTCGATTAGCCTTGGCCACCTTCGAAAGCCAGCCACTCCACAAAATCACTCGAGCCAAATTGAGCCACTCCGGCCCATCTACCTAGAGGTACTTTGCATGAGGAATTCCTGCGTTCACTCAGACTTGTGCAGCTCCAGTAACAGCCAACCGCTCCTTCCCATCATGGCGACACGTTCGTTCGGCCTCGCTTGCGTTCTCGACTCTGGAGCATGGGCATGTCGAATTCCATTCCATCTGGAAATGGCACGGTCAAATGAACAGACGGACCTCAAAGAGGCCCGTTCAGCTGTTCTCTTTAGATGATTGTCACTCTTGTTTCACTTGGGGGAGTCGTCTGAACTCACTGCTACCATCTCACGCACATCAATCTTGTTACGATCGCGTCTCCTATTTCATTTGGCATCTTTTTTTCCACCGCAAGTGACTTTTCGCTTCTTAGTGCTTGTATACGCATATTCACGCCATCGCTGGCCAGAGAACTCGCAGGCAAGAGGCAACAATTTCGGCTAATTGAACGATTTTCTCTTCCTCTAAACGTGATGGGAACGACATAGGTCGGCTCGACCAGCATACAACGTTTCAAGTAGCGACCTGTGAGCCGGCCATGCCGTGTCTGTCGAGATGCCGGTCTGGTGGCGTATTATCGTCCTGTCTGCTTCAACCAAAACCCTGCCATCCGACATCCACCGGGCACCACGAAGCTTGGTGGAGAGGGCTTCAGCCGTTGAATTGACTCAAAGGCAGTTTGATGCGCTTCACATAGCCTCTTTCGTCATGGGAACGCTGAGTTTGATGGCGACGGTTGTAGCAGTTGCATCATTTCTGCGAATGCGACGCAGTTTCAGGCACGAGTAAGGGAAACAAAAAGGTCCATACTTAGACGTAGACGGCGAAAGACCATCGACTGACATACGTGCAGCCTCATTCTCTTGCTCATGTTGAGCGACATGCTTAAGTCGCTGTGGCTAGTCGTTTTACCCGCAGTAGAGCTACTCCGCGGCACCATCGCCTCCACCTCGAGTCTCTGTCAAATCAGCGGCTTCTTTTTGTCTGTGGGAATTGAAGCATGTGATTTGGCCGTCTTGCTGATGGCTACACACTCGGCACTGTACATATTCAGAGGACAAACCGGCTTGTACCCGTACCGGCTCGTCGCGTACGCCGTTGTCGCCACCTTGTCGCTGATGCTTCCGTCACTGGCCTTCATCAACAAACCCGCCTTTGTGAATTCGGGACCGTTTTGCTATATACCCTTTCACCCAGTTTGGGTCTATAGTGCACTCAGCTGGATCCCCAGATATGTGGTCGTTTTGACCATCATGCTAATATATACATGCATTTATACCCATGTCCGATGCGTCATGAAGAGATCGGGCAAGACAAGACGGTTTCAAAGCAAAAGTCATAGACCGAGTCTCGACCGTCGAAATCTCGTACTGCAACCTTCTCTGCCAATGAATTCGCCGATTGCATACGGTGATCTCATTTCGACAAAGCCGCCTTGTGATCATACGATGCCACACAAGTCCTTGGTTCAGGCCGCACGACTCAACCTACCTCTGCCATTGCACCAGACGAGACTCGCGGGGTTGTCTCCAACTATCTGTCAAAACAACGAGAGAACATACACCAATTCTCGGGCGTCATCATTGCCCTTGCCGATTAGCTCTTTCTGTGGCACCTGCCGGAATGGCGGGTATCCCGAGGCTCCCGACAGCTCTATGTCCCCAATGTACTGCGAAGGTCAGGAGGTACTTGTAACGACAGCTCCATTAGTAACAGTCAATGCGCAAGGAGGGACTTCTCGAGAACACCCAAGTGGACGTGCTGACCTTCGAATCCAAGATCAAACCGGCCTAGTCTTGGACGGCCGAGGCTCTATCAGCTCCAACGGCGAGACAGAATCACCGCAGCTGATCCTTTCGCCAACAAGGATCAATGCAATAGGTATGCCGCGAGTGCGAGAGAAAATACGACGTCAGCTGGGACATCTTTTTGTCTACCCTCTGGTGTACATGATGGGGTGGCTGGTCCCGTTTATCACGCATATCGTATGTTACGACCAGACGGGATGCCCTTTCTGGCTTGTTGTGCTGGCCCTTGTCAGCTTATGCATTCAAGGATTGGCCGACTCGGTGGTGTTTCTGATGGTGGAAAAGCCGTGGCGGGACTGGACAACGGACGACGTTGCAGCTCGGTGCTGTCTTCGTTGGGGCAAGCAGTCGTCTATGAAACGCAGCGGTATGAGGGTTGGACGAACTAGGGAGGAAATGCTGATTGATTGTACCAATGCGAGAAGTAGAAGACAACGCGAGCGGACGGAGTATTGGCCCATGGCCGCCCGTCGCGCGGGACCAAAGTCTAGGGACTGGTGGGATCTGATGCTAGTGGGGATCGATGATTCGAATAACGGCGAGGCAGGAAGAGGCCCGTTCGATCGGATGATTGGCTGAAGCGTACTTGTGTTCAATTTTGCATTGTAAAGTTACCCAGGTAGGTAGGAAGAGTGCATCCAGACCC
Source organism: Claviceps spartinae (assembly GCA_018360215.1). Taxonomy (NCBI): domain Eukaryota; kingdom Fungi; phylum Ascomycota; class Sordariomycetes; order Hypocreales; family Clavicipitaceae; genus Claviceps; species Claviceps spartinae. The sequence goes on along the minus strand of SRPX01000162.1, from coordinate 42,424 downwards.
AGGTGAGTACCTTGCAGGCGTTCTGAGACGAGGCCCGTTGTTGTCGGTGGATGTGAGCTACGATGGACTTGACGTCGTCAAACCCCTCTTCCTGTCTTTACACAGATAACAACACGTAGGCACATTATCTCAAATTCACTCCTCGCCGCATATAAATTTCAAAATCGCCCTCCCCACCACGACCCCATCATGCGGGTTCGGCGCCGTCGCGATACCGACATCGTAGACGGCATCGTCGAAAATACCAGCCCTATGCCGATTGACCAAAATCTCGGAGATGATGTCTTCCGTGAACTCCGGGTGGCCCTGTACAGAGAAGTACTGCCCAGGTTTGTACATGGCCTGGACCTGGCAGAAGGCGTTGGAGCCCAAGGGGATAGCGTCTTTGGGGAACTCGTTGACTATATCGCGATGCATTTGATGGAGGCGCTAGAAGGAATCAAGAACCATCAGTATACGTGTTTATATAAGAATACGCTGACTGGCTGGCCATTGCGAAAAAAAAAGACATCGATCTCGGGGAATCATTTCATGAAGTATGAGCGTGAAGGGGGTATGTATGTGTAGAGGCGAGGGGGCGCGGGGAGTCAAACTCACTAGCTTCTCCTTCCCGAAGAACTCTTTCCCCGCATCGTTCAATTCAACCTCCGTCACGGCAACTTCCCATCCCTTATCGCTCTTTTCTACACCAGCGCCGAGAGCTCGCCCTATGATTTGATGTCCGAAGCAAATACCCACGACTTTAATGCGGTTGGTATCCAGAGCTTGGGTGACGAATTTGAGGAGCTTGAGAATCCAGGGGTGGCTGTCAAAGGCTGTGTGTCGAGAGCCGGTGAGGAGGATGGCGTCGATATCGTCGAGGGAGGGGTAGGTATTGGGGTGGTTGAGAATGTTGTAGGTTGAGATGGTGAGTAGTGAAGAGAGGGGGGCGGGGGATGGAGAGGAGGAGGCGGCGTCGTCGAGGAGAGAGGTGAAGACGCCGGTGTAGTTGGTGTATTTGCAGACGGTGTTGGGCTGAGCGTTGTCGCACTCGAGGACGGCGAGGCGAAGGGGTTGTGGGGAAGCCATTTTCCTTTTGGGTGTTGAAGTTGGTGAATAGCTTTTGGGAGCAGGAGTTTGGGAGACGTTATCGGCCGTGTGAAGGAGTTGGAGAGAGAAGGGAGCGGAGGTGGATGGAGGAGGGAGGAAGCGGAGATAGACGGAGGAGAGGAGCCAAAAATATCGAGGTTGTGGATGGCACGGGAGGGCGATGCTGCTGGTACTGTGCCAAACATTGGTTTGCTTCTCTTGCCTGCATTATAGGTATTTGTGCCTTGCAACTTGCAAGCGCCCACTAGCACAGTGTACAAGTATTGGTTACATACTCTTGAGTCTTTGTTGCAACACAATGGTGCTAGGTTGTGTAGAACCTAAATAATAATACATAAGGGAAGTTGGAGCTGCGCCATCTTCACGCCATCTCATCATTGATCAAGGTCGTCTTCGCACCAGCATTGGTGGGGCCCATGTCGTTGTGACCCATCAGAACTCCCAATACGACTCTGACGATGCCTTGTCGTTGCAGATGATACGTTTTCGAGACGGCAGAGATTGGTTAGGGATCGGGCTGTAGCTGTAGTATAGCCAGTTGCCGAGCAGTGAGCAGTGAGGACGGAGTACATCAAGGAATATGCACACCAAACAAGCTTCATTAGATGTTGTCTGGGCCGGATTGGATCCGTACTGGGAGTCCTGGGACCAACAACGACTCCGCGCTTGTACAGGCTACGAACCACTTGCGCTCCAAATTGTATTCTGGTCTTCTATAATTTCGCAAGGTTCTGTCTTGTATGCCATTACATACTGCATAGCGTGCAAATCAACTCTTGTACCTCAACTCCTCAAGGCAATTCGCGGCACCTTGCTTGTTTAGTTAGGCGCGCGGCACGTTGCATTTCCCGAAACCTGCATTCGACATCCGAGCCCGTTCGTCAATCCTGCCGAAAACCGCCATGCCCGTCAAGCCGACCTTGGAAGCCTTTCTGGCCACGGCGCGTAATGCATTGAGAACGCCCCTCGCGCAGCGTCCGAAACCGCTCTTTTTAGTGATTGGAAATGAATCCGCAGGTAAAAACACCTCACAGACAACCAAGGTCCCATGGAGGAAGGGAGCACATGAGAAACAGGACGATGGGCCTACCAAAAAAAAAAGACGAAATAAGAAAGAACCCCCTTTTGACGCAAGTAATGCCCAAAAAATATAGACCTCGACTCGCTATGCTCGGCGGTCGTTTACGCCTTCATCCGGACCAACTCGCCCCCGTACGCGCTGCACATCCCGCTGGCAAACCTCCCACGGGCTGATCTCGCGATGCGGACCGAAATGACTGCCGTATTACAGTACGCGGCTCTGACGCCGGAGCAGCTTCTCACGCTCTCCGAGCTGCCGGATACGCAGCAGCTGCAGCCTCATCAAGACACGCACTGGGTGCTCGTCGACCACAACTCGCCCACGAGCCTGGTCCAGGAACTCGGAGGCCAGATCATTGGCTGCGTGGACCACCACGTCGATGAGGCCTTTGTGGACGAGAAAGCCCAACCACGGGTCATTGAGCCATGCGGGAGCTGCATGAGCCTGATTGTCGACGAGTGCCGACCCGCGTGGCAGGAACTGCGCGAGAAGATGGAGGCAACTGAGCATGACAAGCTTCTCAAGCTGTGCCTTGCACCGATTCTGCTCGACACGGCCAACATGACTGCCAAATTCAAGGTCCGTCCCAAGGACACGCGGGCTGTCGAGTTTCTGCTGCAGCAAATGCATGATCAGGCTTTCCATGCTTCGCAGTACCACGACCGGATCCACGCTGTACAGGAGGACATCTCGGCGCTGTGCTTCCGGGATATCTTGCGCAAGGACTACAAGGAGTGGCAGGAGGGTGGTCTGACTCTTGGCATTAGCTGTGTTGTGCGCGGCTTTGAATTCCTCCTGGAAAAGGCTGGATCCGATGAGCAAGTCTTTCTCCGAGAGCTGTCCTCGTGGGCTGAGCACCGCAGCCTTGATGTAGCAGCTGTGATGACAGCTTCGTATCCTGGGGGCCAGTTTCGGAGACAGCTCCTGCTATGGGGCCTAAACGACCGGGGCATACGCGCTGTCGAGACATTTAGGGAGCGGTCGACGCAACACTTGAAGCTGAGTCCGTGGCACGACGGGTTGATGGATTGTGGCGAGGAGAGATTTGCGTGGGTGCAGCTGGAGCTCGCGGCAAGTAGGAAGCAGGTCGCGCCTTTGTTGCGGGAGGCGTTGCGACTGAGCATGGAGAATGAGAAAGATGCTGTGTGAATTCTGGCGTGCATTTCACGTTCATAGAAATAGAACGAGTGTTGTGACACATGGCTGCAAGCAGCTCGTTGAAGGGCCAGGATTCAAGCTCGCTGTAGTATGTATTTTTAGAGGCCACAATCAGAAGAGGCACCTGATTAGATTGAATAGACAGAGCGCAAGCCTCGCCTCCCAATGATCAATAACGTCATATACATGGTAAACTTGGTATGTATGCGTGGACAGCAAAAAGAAGGCACATTAAGAAAAGCCACCGCCAGTATACATATACACCAGTCAATAATACATATAGTACAAATACATGTCAGAAAACGGCCCGTTCCTATATTGCATCATCATACAGATACAAGTAGAGGCGTATTGATTCTACAGACGAAGACTGTACAGAAGTCTCATTGTACGGGACATTCATGTTCGCCATTTAACCAAGATACGAAACGCGTTTGCGGCGCCAGGGCGCTATCCACCAGGTTTAGATGGTGGAATACTATCACAGAGGGTTATGCAGCAGCTCTTCTGCCGCGAGACCAGTCTGTCAGGATATAGAGCTTGACTGTATCGTGGACCGGCCCGGTTCGGTGCACGGGGGCGCGCGCTAGTATTTCCTGATCTCGGGGTATGCCCAACCAGAGCCTTGAGGCACATCTTGGTCGCTCGGGTAGGGCTCACTCGAAACATTGGTTCATACAGCTCAGCAGCTCGGAGAAAAAGGAATCAAGCCAGCACGCGGAACGCATCCCCAGAACGATCCCAGGCCTATCGCTCGGCGTGGTCTGACACCGTATACTCCGTCTTCTGCCTTTACTTCCGTCGCACGGTCCATTGCACCATAACGACTTGAAAGTCTTCTGGCAGATGTGGAGAAGTACCTATGTTGCTGGGCGGAGGCTTGTTGCAAATTTGCCCACTGTGCAGCCGCTCCTACAATTTCGGGTTCTTCGGGGAGCTGCAACTTGGACGATACCAAGGCTTCAAGATCTTTCGGATCCTGAAACCCTGGGCCTCTGATTTTCATATTCGCATCTAGGTTTCTCTTAAGAACTCCGCGCCATAGCGTTATCAAATCAAGCTGGGCTCGTCGAGATTCCGTCATGCATTGGACCACGACTGTAGTACCTGTTGACACTGTCCCGAATCCAGAAAGTCGCCCACTATCATCAAAGCTCGCCGTCTCGTCGGCGGGTCCGTCGCTCGTGGAGAAGTTCACGCAAACCCAGCCGGTGGATATGCCATTATCGCCGTCTGGCACCATCATGGTATTGGTTCCCATAAGCTTCGCTTTCTTGCGCAGTCGTCGCAGCTTTGTCTTCAGCTCGCCGGCGCCTATCAACCCGTCGGCTTTTGCATTGACCTTGTAATTTCGTCCCAGCCATCGTACGAATCGACCCGAACAGACGTGCAAATGCCTTTCGCTTCGAGCAGTCGCAAGGAGCATAATGAGGTTCGGGCCCAACGCGGCTGGAGGGTCCAGATCACGCAGATCCAAGAGAGCAATTTCGTCTAAGCCCATGTCTTCGAAGATGTACTTGATCATAGGAGTGATGAGCGCGGGCGACCCGGCTGGAGCCTCGGGCAGTTTGGGTGTGTGTAAACTCGGTGGATGCGATGGGGCTTCGACTTCGAGAAACCAGGGCTTCGGGGTTGTTGATTTTTCCGCACTTGAAGATTCTTCACTAACTTCGTCTTGATTTTCTGCCGGTTCTTGAGAGGCTTTTACCGCTGGTGTCATGTTTTCGATACTTCGCTCCGTACTGAAGAATGTTGCCAATGGTCGGGGACTTTGGCCGGGCTCACCCTGCCGCCACATTGGAAAAGGCCGGGATTGTCTGCCCAGAACGGCTCGGAATGTCACATTTCGGCAACCTGAGCAGCTCAGTAACGCAAAGGAGGGACGCGCCATTGTCAGTTGAGGGCGATTGTACGCGGCGTGTGTGTGGTATCGACTCTTTTTGATATCCTCGTTCATTCTATCGTATCCGAACTTTTTGGTGGGTCCGCCACTTCAATCTTGCCACTATGACCACGTGATCCAGCTTTAAAGATCGAAGGAGCCAATCCAACGGCGAGGATTGACTCGACTTCAACAGTGAAAATTTCGAGGTAGCTTTTTTGGGCCCCCTTGATCGGCTTGGCTTGTCGGCACATGTAGTTGTTTGTTCGCCGGTTCCATTTTGATCTCCATTTTCCGTGCTCTCGTCAAGTTACACTCCTTCTGCTGTTTGCGTTTGCATCGCGCTAATTGCTCCCTGAGTTCCCTTCACGTTTTGCCAAATCCAAAATTGTTACACCAACGCCCGTTCTAACGTTCCGATCGCGATCCTCACTTCGACCCATGTCCCTAGAATCTCGACTGCTATCGGGATGCTCAGACGGCAAACACAGAGCGGTTTGCTTGCTCAGCGAGCCTCTGTTAGATGCCACCCTGCAACCCGTGTTGTGTCGCAATCCCAGCTCGCATCCAGAAGTCAAAGATGCTTTGTGACGCGGCAATCCCGGCCATGGCTTCGACGCGGGGTCGATTTACACTCAAGCCATTCTGTGCGTGATAGGGCCTTGGCAACGGCAGTCAGCGAATCCAGCTTCGGTCCATTGCCATATAATCACCTTTCAAACACGAACCTTCACTCTTTCCAACAACAGTCACCTCGATCACCCGGCACGCGGGGTTTCGATCCTTCGACAATGTTGACGATTCCTGAACCGGAATACCCTAAACCAGGTTTCGCGAAGACCAATGCGCTTGGCGTCCCGGGAGAAACAGAACACATGCTACCCGTTTTCGACGCCTGTATCCGAGTCGGCAAACTTGACAGGGCCGCCTTGGTGTTGAAACGGCTTCACACGACGGGAGATCTTTCCGGCGAAGAGCTAATCTTATTGCACAACCAGTATCTTCGGACCTCGTTGAATCAGATGCGCACGAGTCCAGACCGAGAACGAGCCGAACAACTTCATAAGTGGTACGAGGTGCAGATACGGACCCAGGGTCTTCCTCATACTGCTGAGACAATCGCATGTATGCTGAAGGCGTCGCTGCTGTCTGAGCGCAGCGTGCGACTGGACCGACTTATCACCAGATACATGGGCATGGCACCTGGCGAGTCGGGCCTTCGAGTCCTAAGTATGGACGACATATTGAGCGATCAGGATCTGGCAGTCATAACCGAGATTTGCCCGACCTATAATTACACGATGGACGCCAAAGAGGCTGACGAAGTATTCGACGCGACAGAAGCTGGCTCTGAGCTTGGAGTGGCAGAATCAGCCGCTGAAGATAGCGTGAAGTCTTCTTTAAACGACCCTCCAGAACTCATTCCCACACCACAGCGGGGTGAAGGGCTGTCAATCTTGAAGCGAGGAATGAATCTACTTTCGAAGTTGCAGACCACAGACATATCAAAAATGCAGTACGCTGACCGACGCGAGATTCAAATGGAGCTGGAGCGAGAGTCTATCACATGTTCCATTGAAAGATGGCGGGACTCCCGGAACAGCATGCTGAAACGGGGTGTCAACCCAGGTCTTAGTCCATCTTCGGCTCAGGGCTCTTTGTCACAGAACGTGGCAGCGTGGCTTCATGCCTTCGAAGATAGATGGAAAGAGGAACTGGTCTTGATCCAAGCATCGGAGCAGAAGTCGCACAAATCCAACGAAGATTACGACCGTTGCCTGTACGGACCATTGCTCCAGCAAGCTGATCCTGCCCGACTTGCTGCCATTACCATACTGGCTGTACTAAACCTCGGAGCTTTGAAAGGCGTGGACAAGGGCATTGTCGTAACCCGAGTCATCACGAGCATCGCAAAGCTGTTGCAAGAAGATATTCAACTGCAACAACAAGAGGTAACAACAAAGGAGAACAAACGACTTCACAAACTCTCATTCACCAGCCCTCCTGCATCGACGTCAACTACTGCAGAACCCAGCTCCGAAACCATAATTGACGAAAGCCCCGAGACAGCTGACCGGTTGAATGAGGCGAAAGGATCTTGGTCGATGTCCATCAAGGCTCATGTGGGCTCAATATTGCTAAAGATTCTACTTGAAACGGCCAAAGTAAAAGCGACGGCACGACATCCTACCACCAAAGAACTAGTCAGTCAATTGCAACCAGCCTTTACCCATTCGCAACTCTGTCGAAAGGGTAGGAAGGTCGGCGTGCTATATGTCAACGCGGTATTGGTAGAGAAGATGCAGAAGGAACCTATTGGTGATTTCATTGCGAAGCATCTACCAATGCTTGTTGAACCCAAACCATGGACCAAGCCGAACGAAGGCGGGTTTCTCCTGAGCAAAACGGCACTGGTCCGCGTGAAGGCGGGCGCCCGGGAGCAGAGACTATACACCAAGGCTGCGCTTGATAACGGTTGTCTTGAGCAGGTATTTAAAGGTCTCGATGTGCTCGGGAAGACTTCTTGGCAGATCAACCAAGATGTTTTAAACGTCATGATGGAATCATGGAACTCTGGACAAGCAATCGCCAATATCCCGCCACTGGATCCGCAACTAGAATTGCCCAAGGAGCCAGACTCTTCCGCTGATCCCATCGTGCGCAGGAATTGGTTACATTCTGTCAAAGAAATTGAGAACGAAAGGAGCGGTTTACATTCGCAGCGATGCTTCATGAACCTACAGTTGGAAGTTGCCAGGATGTTCAGGAATCAAACCATATACTTCCCACACAACGTCGACTATAGAGGAAGGGCTTATCCAATGCCCACCTACCTCAACCATATGGGAGCCGACCACACTAGAGGTGTTTTAAAATTTGCACGAGGCAAAGAGTTGGGGGAGCGCGGTTTGCGTTGGCTGAAAATTCACCTGGCCAACTTGTTTGGGCTCGGCAAGTCCAGCTTCGATGAGCGTGAAGCTTTTGCGAACGATAATATGCCCAAGATCATTGAGTCCGCAACCAATCCACTAACCGGAAGCCGGTGGTGGCTCGAGGCCGAGGACCCCTGGCAGTGTCTCGCCGCATGCTTCGACTTGAAGGCCGCTTCTGAGCTTCCCGACCCGACCAAACATGTCTCGCAGTTGCCTATTCATCAAGATGGTACCTGCAACGGTCTACAGCACTATGCCGCGTTGGGTGGCGATACCTGGGGAGCGAAGCAAGTCAATCTGGAACCCGGTGACCGGCCCGCAGATGTCTACTCAGCTGTGGCGGAGCTTGTGAACGAAGCGATCAACCGAGATGCGAGTGATGGCAAGAACAAGACGGCCGCTATCCTTCAGGGCAAGATTAACAGAAAAGTCGTCAAACAGACAGTCATGACGAATGTGTATGGAGTCACCTTCAGTGGCGCAAAGAACCAGGTTTGCAAACAGATTGACGCGCTGTATCCCGAATTGTCCAAGGAATCTGGCCTCAAACACATTATGATTTCCACGTACATTGCCAAGCACATTTTCAAGGCCCTCGCCACCATGTTTCGCGGCGCTCATGACATCCAATACTGGCTTGGCGAGGTTGGTGGACGGGTGTGTCGCGCGATGACGGCGCCCCAAATACAACAACTTGCTGAGGTCTACGCCTCTAGCAAGACTGAGGCAGGAGGTGATGTGCGAAAGACAAAAAAGAAGCCCAAATCTAGCGCTAGCGGCTTCGCTGCGTTTGCCGATCATTTCCGATCTACAGTGGTTTGGACGACACCACTTCGTATGCCTGTTGTTCAGCCGTATCGCAAGAGCCAAGTGAAAGAAGTAAGAACATGCCTACAGACTATCGCGTATCCTATCGACGAGCATACAGATCCCGTCAATCGCAGAAAGCAACTTCAAGGATTCCCGCCAAACTTCATCCATTCTTTGGACGCGAGCCACATGCTTCTTTCTGCTCTTAATTGCGACAAGAAAAACTTGGTCTTTGCCGCGGTGCACGACTCCTTTTGGACCCATGCCGCTGACGTTGACACCATGAACGGCATCTTGCGAGACGCATTCATCCGGATTCATGAAGAGGACGTTATTGGGCGCCTTGCTCAAGAAATAGAGGCACGACACAAAGGCTCTATTTACCTTGGACATGTCGACAGCAACTCTGCCGTGGGCAAGAAGATCAAAGAGTTGCGCAAGAAGAAGAACATGTCAGTAAGAGATGAACTGTTTTTGGAGCACAAGCGCAATACTCTGCGACGATCCGGGAAGCCCGAGGACTTGGAAGAGGCAAAGAAAATCATCACTCCGGCCTCACTTTGTGAAGACATGGCTCAAACAATTGATGATATATTAGAAGAAGACATGGATGTGTTCGACGACTTGGATGGCATTGCAGAGTTAATGGACGCCGACTCGGACGCCGAATCAATGGATGCCGAATCAATGGACATTTCAGATCAAATGCTCTCGGTGTCCTCTGGCGAAGATGGAGATTCAGCATCCTCGACTGATATGGCTTTGGACTCAACCGAGTATGACGATTTCGAGACGCGAATCGCTAGTACAAGCGTAAAGGCGGCCAAGAAGAAGCCAAAGTCCACTCGCCTTCCTTTATGGTTGCCGCTCAACTTGCCACCCGTCCCTAAGAAAGTATGTTATTTCCGACTCCTAACACACAACACGACCTCAAACTCACTTTTCAAGCTAACAAGTTCCTTCCAGGGTGACTTTGACGTGGAACGTCTCCGCCACAGCGAGTACTTTTTCTCGTGACACCAGTTCCGTAAATGGTGGTCTATTATGCTGCATCAGCGGATTCTGTCAAAAATAATAGAAAAAAAAGACGGGTATAGAAAGGGAGAGCAACTCGGCGCAAACGGCATTTCATCGCATAATATTCGAGTTGCCTTTAGCGATTTTGACAACTTTTTGAAGTTTTTCGTAGATGACGGGATTGGCAAGCGTTTTAAAGGTGGGCGTCACTGGTCATGCCTTTTTCTTATATGAAAAGGACTCTGAAGGAGGGAGGGGGTTTTGTATGACGTTATCTGTATAAAAGTAGGTGGTAGGCGTGCTGGGATATTACGTTCTATGTGAGATGTATGGAGGCATGTAAATAGAGGAAGCATGTACACTAGAGACGCTACTTTCGAGAGGAGAGGGCAGGAAGGCGAGAGAGAAGAGCAAATACACTCTGTTAACTATATAAACTATACACGAAAAAAGGCCAAGTTCTCGAAGAGAATTGCACAGCACGAAGAAAATGCTCTGTCAGAGCCGTCAGAGAATCATCTTGTTAGTCTTTTGATTTGCTATTCTTGATTAGCTATATCATTTCAAAGACCACCAGCTAAATACATCGGTCTACCGCACAGCAGCATCCTTCAAGGTCTGGACGGTACAAACACCACCACTCTGGGTAACCAGCTTGCCAACGTCCTTCTTGCCCAGTTGCTCCACAACAGACGCATCAAATACAACCTCCAAGCCATCCGTAGTGGTAAATCCAGGCTGGAAGGTCTCCCAAATCTTCTTCTTCGGGTTGAGCACACCCTCAGGCTCACCCTGCCATCCCTCAAAGAAGACCCGATCACCGGCCTTGGCGCCCTCGGGGGGAGACACCAGCTCCACGGGGCCCTTGTCGTGATCGACCTCACCGGCCTTGACCTTGGGCGAGGCAGCAAGAACCATGGCGCAGGATTTAATACCACGCATCTTGACGGGCTTGAGGTTGCAAACGACGATGACTTTGCGGCCTTGCATTTGCTCGAGGGGGATATGACCGTTGAGGCCAGAGCAGACGGTTCGGCAGACTTGGCCTTCGTATTCGACGTAGTCCTCGTTACCAGCAGGGTCACCCACGGCGATGGTGGAGACGTAGAGCGAGTCGGCGTCGGGGTGGTGAATGGCCTTGAGAATGTGGCCTACGCGGAGGTCGATCAGGCAAGGGGAGAGAGAGGCCGCGGGGGCGGGGGCTTTTTGCGGCTTGGGAGCCTTCTCCTTCTTTTCCTTCTTGGGCTTGTCGCCTCCAACAACAGCAGCAGCAGCACTCTTGACTTGTTCGACCTTATCCTTGGCCTGTTCCTTTGTGCGGTCGACAAGAGTGGCAGTCTTGCTTGCATCGGTGGGACCAGAAGAAGCGGCAGCGGCAGCGGCCTTTTCCTTCTTCAGGCGCTCCTTTTCGGCCTTGGCATCGACAGGCGGCTTGACATAGCGGACATCGTCCTGATCGACGGCGAATTTCTGCTCGTCCTTGAGGTTGAGGCCGAACAGGGTCGATTGCTGGACAAAGTCGAGATGGCGGACAATGTGCGGGTGACCCTTTTCACCGGTTCGTTCGTCGGGGGACCATTTGGCAACTACGGGAGAGAGAGTTTCGTAAATGGCGACATCGGCTTTGGACGGCTTGCTACCGAGGAGGGTGGTGCGGCTGGCGAGGTGGCTGTTGAGGGTATCCAAGATGGAGGTCTTGTCATCGCTGGACTTGAGACGCTCTGACGTGGTAAGCCACTGCTTGATCTCCGTCTCCTCGGTGGGAGTGTAGGTCTGGTTGGCGAGGGCCATTTTGGTGATGCGGCGGAGGGAATCTGGGAGGAGAGCCCTGGCGACGGGACGCAAGATGCGAGCGGAAAACAGCTTGGGAACGTGAAGAAGAAGTCGCCGGTTTGTGGGCGCCTTCGTTTCGGTGATGTACTTGGAGACTGGAGTATGTACTTGCTCTAGGTATCTGAAGCAATGATTTTTTTCCCGAACTCGATGGCAGTTTCCTGGGCAATGCGTGCTTAGTCATGCAACAAACGGTGCATCAACGTCCACTTTACGCGTCGAGCGGCTTGTCCCGTGACCGCGCATGGGTATCGCGTTGCTTTTCTCTGCGTCATGATTCACTGAAGGCGCGTCGCCTGTCACCTTTTTCGTCCCCGTCATTACTATTTGCATGATTCGAAGTGCACCCGATTTCTTTTCCTTTGCCAACAAGTCATATTTTTTGATTATTCAGCGAATTGTAATCGATCTCCTCAGCCGTTCGATCTGGCCATACAAAAGGCCGCCGTTTGCACCCTCGCGCTCCCTACTTTTTGGCACTACCAGCAAAAGGAAACAGCGATGCGCAACTGCTGACAAAAAGGTTGAATTGAGGCTCCGAGGATTATTTTGATTACAGGCAAATCATCGAATTTCCAGGAGCGACCTGCCAGGGGTTTGTCGTCTTCCTCAGACGCCGAATCCATCCTCCCCGAACAAGCTGCCTTGGCAAGCGCGCCCAGCTCGCCACCACCCATGGCCTCACCAAAGTCCAAGGCCGCCGGCCAATTCACTGAGGATAGCCTACTAAAGGAGGAGCGGGAGGCTAGGGAAGAAAATAGGAGGACTGATCAAGACCACAAACTCTCAGCCACGCAGAAGCGCATCAAGAAGAGAAAGGCGGAGACGAAGGCTGAGCGCGAAGTCAAGGCGAAGGAGCTAGACGAGCTGCTTATGAAGAGTGCTGCTTTCAGCGATATTCTCACCAAAAAGACGCAAGTGCTCGGGCGTGTGGGAAGCAGTCTAGACGGCAAGACGCTCGGTGAACATAGTCTGGAAATGGCGAAACAGCCCAAGTGTATGATCAATGGAACCATGAGAGACTACCAGCTGGAGGGCTTGACGTGGATGTTTGAGATTTGCTCTCAGGGTATGAGCGGCATTTTGGCGGACGAGATGGGATTAGGTATGATCCAACGAAACCCAATTGTACTACCTGGCTTTCCCTCTCTTAGTTTGATGTGGTCCTTGCATTTGTTACTAATATTGTTAACGAAAGCACAGGCAAAACTGTACAGACTATTGCGCTTATTGCTCTTCTGCGAGAGCAGGAAAACTACCTGGGGCCCCATCTGATTGTCGCGCCTCTAAGCACCTTGTCCAACTGGATGGATGAGTTCCACAAGTGGACGCCGTCAATACCCGTAGTCATGTACCACGGCAATCAGGCGCAAAGAGAAGAGATCTTCCAGACAAAAATGATGCGTAACCTCACAGGAGGGAGACCTAATACAAAGTTTCCAGTCGTGTGCACGTCTTATGAGATGGTCTTGAGGGACCAGCATAACCTCTCCCGGATACAGTGGGAGTTCATCATAATAGTACGACTCTCCCACCCTCTTTGCCACATATATTATATCCCGCCTTTCTGGATACCGGTCCTCTTTTCGCCGATGCTGATACAATCTTGTTTGGACGTATATAGGACGAAGGCCACCGAATGAAGAATGCCGACGCAAAGCTGTTTCAACAATTGCGGCAATTCTCCTCCGCCACGAGGTTGCTCATCACCGGAACCCCGCTGCAAAACAATCTCAAGGAACTTTGGTCGTTGCTGCACTTTCTCTTGCCCAACATCTTCACCGACTGGGAGGCGTTCGAGTCCTGGTTCGATTTTTCCGATCTACAGGATGAGAAGAGCACCGAGGAGTTTATTGCGGATCAGATGAAGCAGGATCTCGTCAAGAAGATCCATCTCATCCTGCAGCCCCTTCTGTTGCGGAGAATTAAGCAAGACGTGGCCGCGTATTTGCCTAAAAAGCGCGAATACGTGCTATTTGCGCCCATGACCAAGGAGCAGACCGACTTGTACAACGTCTTTACAGACAAGGAGGTTGACACGAGAGCCTATCTCGAACAAAAGGTCATCAACCAGATCAACAGCGTCGCCCCATCTGCTTCATCGACCCGCCAGTCTTCAAGATCAAGTAGCCGTGCAGCCAAACCCAGCAAGAAAGAAGCAAAATCAGACGAACCAGCGGTCTCGCTTCCCGTGCGACAAAGCCCTAGGACAGAAAAGAGTAAGTCGGCTGCAGCCCCCAATGCCTTCGCCATGATGATGGGCAGACGATCGACTCGCCACAGCGCCAGCACATCAAGACAAGACGACGATGCCGAGGCTCTTGTTGTGGCAACCCCATCCTTCAAGTCAAAATCCAAACGGAAAAGCCCTCCCACTCCGGCTAAACAAACCGAGAGCAAGAGCGCGCGATCTAGTCGTACGTCGACCCCGGCAAGCACACGAAGCAGAACGCGCAGCGCCAAAATGACCTACGCAGAGGCGGATTCAGACGAAGAAGCGCTATCAGATGATGCTTTCGAAGCTAAGTTGGCGGATGAGCTTGCCAGTGAAGACGAGCAAGATGAAGCAGACGAGCTGCGATCCCCCGAGGAGATTGAACGAGCAGAGACACTTGAGCTAGCTAGTATGTATTTCCATCCTCCTGTCCCTATATTTTCCCCTTTCCCCTCTTCGTCGTCTTTTCTCCTTCCGCTCCTTCATCTTCGCCTCGTTTATCAACTCGCGATTGTCTTCCATCCCGCCGTGCAGCGAATACCACGAGTACGTACCCCAAACAATCTTTCTGACTCTCCCTCGCTCGTGACTTGTCCCTCACAGAAAAACAACTCGCCCAAAAGAAACTCGGCAACCCGCTCGCCCAGCTCCGTCTCGTCTGCAACAGCCCCCACAACTTCTACAACCCCTGGGCCACATCAACCAACGTCCCCGTTGACGAAACCATCGTCACTTCCTCCGGCAAAATGCTCCTCCTCGACCGCCTCCTCACAAAACTCTTCCAAAACGGCCACAAAGTACTCCTCTTCTCCCAATTCAAAACCCAGCTCGATATCCTGGAAGACTACGCCCGCGAACTCCGCGGCTGGTCCGTCTGCCGTATCGACGGCTCCGTCGCACAAGACGATCGGCGGCAGCAGATCCACGACTTCAACACCGACCCTAACTACAATCTTTTCCTGCTGTCTACCCGCGCCGGCGGGCAGGGTATCAACCTCGCTTCGGCAGACACAGTCATTTTGTTTGACTCGGACTTCAATCCCCAGCAGGATCTCCAAGCTCAAGACCGGTGCCATCGTATCGGGCAGACTAGGCCTGTCATTGTGTACCGCCTCGCCACTAGGGGCACTGTGGAGGAAACTCTTCTCATGTCGGCGGACGCTAAGCGGCGGCTTGAGAAACTGGTCATCAAGAAGGGTGGATTTAAGTCCATGGGCCAGAAGCTGGATAATAGTAAGGAGCGGTTGGATGCGGAGATGCTGCGCGCGTTGCTTCTCAGAGATGGATTGGTCTATCAGACAAGTGGCGACGAGAATGATATCCTTAGCGATGCGGACTTGGATGTGCTTTGTGATCGGTCTGACGAGGCGTATGTTAGGGCGGCGAGTGGTCTTGGAGATGCGGACAAGTATCGTGTAGTGGAGACTGGTGCGGATTCTATTCAGATGACGAGAAAGGAGCAGTAGTCTGCTCTATGGGCTCTCTCTTTCAGCCTTCTTTCTGGGGTTCTTTCTCTATACTCGTTGACATAGAATCGAGATGGATCATGTTTTTATCGCATGTCCTTGTCTAAAATCGGACGAATACGTGCTCTGTTTTATCATCATATAGATAGCTGACAAAAGCCAAGAGCATTATGTGTTAATTAAACAAAACCAATTCCATCAGTGGATGTAACAGTCTCTTCCAATATCCCCCTGTTGTTGATCAAACACACGATTTGCATGATATTTTGCACGCCAGATCGGAAGACCCTACATACACCACGATGGTCTCTGACATGCGGACCAGAACTTGAGAGGGTTAATACGAAAACCGGTCGATGATATATTTGAACGAAACTCCGAAACAACCCCCTCATCATTCATCACGCTCGTAAACTTTCCATCTACATATTTAAAAAGTCCAGAACACACCAAATTTCATAAAACCCCCGGGAAAAAAAAGATAGGAATCGAACAAGAAAAGAGAACCCCGAGCAAGGAATACAAAAAAGCCAGGAAAATCATTACCACGAATCCGGCCCAAGTGGCGGCGTCACCCCATCAACAAATTCCTTCGTCACAGCCGTGCTGTTGTAGTCCAGTGTGTTCTGCCACACCAAAGTCCCCCACCAATCTGGCATGTTCGTCTCGCTAAGACCAAGACCCAGGCCAATAAGAACAGTGCAGAGGGCAGTGCCGATATCGAGAGCTCCCGACAAGGCATACGTGTACCGACTCCACCAACCAAAGAACATTCTGCGGATGGCAAGGTTGAAGATCAAACCGACAATGACCCACTGGAAGATGAAGTAAATCGTAGCGGGAGGAATCTGGCCAGCAGCGCCGAACAAGGCAGGCGTGATGAGGTAGCGGAGAATGCTCTTGGGGTATCTCCGCGCTATCAGGAATTGTATCGTGGGGAGGATGAAGCCGATGAACCAGAACCAGTTCGTCCAGGAGTATAATCCTCCGGCACCAAACACCCTCTTGGGGCCAATGACGCCCCAAATGACACTGGCATTGAAAAAAGTTCGGGCGTTGGGGCAGGTCAAGCCCTGCAATTGGTGAGGCGTGCAAATCTCCTTGATGTTGCCAATGAGGAAGTTGTAGGTCGCGATCTGGACGAAAGAGAGCCAAATCACGGCAAACGCCTGCGCGGCGAACATGCTGCGGGGAGGAATCTTCATGTAGTGTCCAACCTTCATGTCAGAGATGTAGTTGAGGCCGTTGTACGACAGCATGTATCCATAACTCTTGAACAGCATCATGGCGACAGGACGGCCAGGTATCATATAACCAACAATCATTTCGGTGATGATATTTAAACCAGTTTGCTGGTTGGTAATGGCCTGGATCATGCCGATGGGGATGAACAGAATGGCGCCGATGAGGATGCAGACGATATAGGCCCACCAAGGCAGATGCGTGTCCCAAACCTGGCAAGCAATCATACCGAAAGCAAAGCTGATAGCGAAGATGACCAAAAACCACCACTCAGGAGCTTCCTTGTACTTGCGCATGAGCTTCATGTGGACATCGTCCTCGTCGTACTTGGAGTTTTTGGCACGGTTCCAGACATCGCCTCCGTAGAAGAGCGCAATGTGCGTCACGGTAGACATGAGACCGGCAAAGCCCATACCGTAAGAAAGAGAGAATGTTGGTCCCAGAATGATAGGCGAGTATGCTTGGTAAGCCGTCTCGTTGATGGTGAAATCTTTTGTCAAGATGCGCTGTGATGAAGAACAGTCAGTTTGAACAATTGCGCGCACGGAGGGAAGTGGGAAGTCGTAAGAAAAGGGGACTAACAGAAGTGTTGTAAGGCTGCGCAAATCGATCAAAGTTCTGATTGGCACTGATGGGAAGGTATCGGTAGTATTCGGGTCCAGCAAATGCGAGACCGGCGCTACCAATGGCCATGATGCAGACACCGATAAAAACGTTCACAATAGCGAAAGCAGGGGTCTGCAAGGGCGAGCTCAGGAAGGCAGTGACAGTGGCCCAATCAAATGACATGGGCAAGAGACCGAAGCCAGTGTTACCACCAAAGATCTGGTTGACGACAACGTTGGAGGGAGCAATCCATGTTGGCCACATAAAGTAACTCAGGAAGGGGGCGATAAGGAGGGGGAACCACTCCCACATAAAGGTAAGGAGAGCGACGACGAGGAAGAAGCTGTAACGGCCAATCTTCCATCCATTGGTGGCTGAGGGATCTGACGGTTGGTGGTCGTGAAGCGAGTACATAACCACGCAGGTGATAAGAGTCGCAGGCCACACCATGGAAGAGGGCCAGATGAGGAATCGTCGGGAGATACCAGCGACACCAAAACCCATGGCCTGAGTAGAGACCATGAGAAGAATCTGGAAACCCCATCTGTGCACGATCTGATTAACACATACAGCGTTGGCGAGGCGGGATGGCAGGGTTATGCTTACTTGAAGTGCTGCTTATAGAAGATCTCCTGAGCAAGCAAAATATCAATAGCATAGCTCAGCGTACTGCCAGCAGCAGTCATCATGGTGATCATGGTGTGCTCCTTGGTGTTAAAGGGCCCGGGGTTGAGCTCGAGAGCGTGGCCGAACACATGGAATGTGTGGTGAGGCATATATTTTGCCCAGCCGCAACCAATTCTGCCAGACTTGGATGTCAGAGGGACAGGCTTTGCCATAACGGCTGTTTTCGAAGGAAAAACCACTCACGGGTATGCGATCAACTGAACGACTGTGGAACCAATGCTGATGGGAGTTCGCCGCAAGTTGAGCAAGACATTACAGGCAGCGACAATGGTGCACAGAAGCGGTCCAATTATCCAAGCTCGAATGGTATTAACCGGAACATCGAAGTCGGTAGGGGGCACCTGTCATTGGATTCCGTCAGCACGCGATACACGATGCGACCCGCCCCCATTCTGAGTTGATGCTCGTCTTCTCCTCTCAAAGCTACCTATGACTACTTACCGAGCTGCGGACTTCGGGGTAGGGAGAGTCTTCATGAATCAGCGACTCGTCGATAGCGATCTCCTTCTCCGTGTTGCCAGATTCGAGGGCATCGTCAATATTTTCAAGCTTGTCGATGTCCAGAAAAGGGTCCCACTGATGCTGACGCCTGAAGCGACGCAACTCGCGCTCAGCGCCCTCAGCATTGGGCAGGACATCGGCGCTGCTGGTCTCGGCCGTCGTCTCGGCCGTAGTCTCGGTTGACTTGAATCCGAAGCGCTCCTTGATACCCATGGCGACCGACTTGTGCTCGCACCAGCAAGGGAGATGTGGTTTCTTGCGAGAAGGGTAGAGTGAGGTCAAGCCGGCAGCGTTACAACAGGAATAAGTCGTACAAGCAATGAGGCAGGAGTGATGGGCGGGGGGACGAGTTTATATCCAAGCACGCGGCCGGCGGCGAGAGACCCTTATCCAGACATCTTACATGGTTGGACTGCATCTTGATTCGTGGATGCGCCAATGGACCGTTGTGGCGGTTGTGACAGTTTGTGACAGGCGAGGTTGCTCGCAACGATACATGGAGATGGCGTGGTGAAGTCGTTCCAACAGCGTCAGCGCAGATAACGAATCAGACGGGGGGCTGCCAGATGCGGTAACAGTCCGGGAAGCCACACCGCGACAAAAGGTCAGCCACCCGCCAAGAAGCATCGCTATTTGCCACTTTCTCTCCTTTCTCTCAGCTCTTGTTGCTGCAGCCTGCACCTTACCATTATGTCCTTATCTCCATTCGGCGCTCTGTTGGTTCTTCCCACCAACAAACACCTTCTATCTATCGCCATCAGAGCCATCCATCACACCCTCACGCTGTGGATACCCACGCCTTGGTGGCTGGCCAGGGTTCCTCCGTCTGTCCGACAGCAGGTACAAATTACAATCAGCCTTGTAAGTTGTCGGCCCATCTGTTACGTTACCGACCCCTAATCTCCAAGCACGTGCTGTGGCCACTGACGGCGTCCTTATCTACTCCGTATCCGCCTGATCATTGTCTGGTGACATACCCGTGACCCGCCTCCGCATTTTACCCCAGGTTTTTCCACTCCCGGAACAAGGTTTCCATGCCGCATTCCCGTCCACACCAGGTTGACTTCCCTTGTTCCATTCCGTTCTTGTGCAGAGCAGTTGTTGTTATTATTATTGGTTCGACGATGGTCGTAGAAAGGTTCGCAAATCGCTACACCCTGTTCATTTTAGACGGACCTCCCCGCAGTCGATCGTGTAGGCGTTATGTATTGGGTCACGGGTGCCGTTAGCCGGTTACATAATCCTTGGGAAGCTACTGAACCAACAACAACAAGAAGAAGATGAAGACGACTTGACAAAGGGCCGTATCAAAGAAACCCAGCAAAAAAGCTAAGATCAAATGCGAGACGCCCCATTGGTCGAGACAGGTGGTTCACACCCTCTTCTTCGAGACCACCTCAAAGTGATCAAGATTCTTCGTCCTTTGGTCTTGATTTAACGTTGCCGTTATAGCGCTTGCCATGTGCCATTTTGTTTTCTGCTGGACAATACATTGTACCACGTGTTGTCTCTTTAGTCATTTTTTTTCGCATGTATAAAACTGATCGTACACAAGACTTCGTGACGCCCGACGAGACACCGCTCGTTCGAGTCGTTCCACTGAACCAACGATGGGAACACAACACCTCCCATCTCATGGACTAGACTTGTCGTGAGAAGGAGAGCATTGCTGCCGGAATATGGCCTCGCATCCGTATACATGACGTCCAGTTTACCAACTCAGACTCGAAGCACCAGGCAGCCAGCTACCTGTAACCTATCTTTGGGATATCCAACCCGCATATGTATCTCCTAGATTCCAAGTTGGCCTACTTCGAGAACTCTCAATCAATCTGCCTGCGCCTCAAATTTCGAGCAGCCTCATCTTAGAGTCCAAGTACAGCCGCTCACCACCGATACTCCAACCCAGCCTACCTACTTAGACTCCAACCCCGCCTCCCTCCTCATCTGCTCCCTCTGCGCATCCGCCTCCTTCCGCTGCGCCCTCGCCGCACTCAATACGGCCTTCTTCTGCCTTTCCTCCTCTTCCATCATCACCGTCCAAACTAATAAGCAAAAGAGAAATAATGTTTAGTAAACTCTGGCATCAGGTCTTGCAAACTACACCATTCCCGGGGACACGGGCACGTTGCGTCTTCTTCATTTGAAAAAAAGGGGGAATAGGGGTAGACGGGGTTGCGTACTAGGCTTATCCGACCTCGAATACTCCTTCAACCGATTCACAAAGACATCAAACTCCTCTTGCCGCTCCTCTCTCTCTTCGATACTCTTTTTCAATAGTTCGGGATTGTATCGGGATCGGAGCTCGTCTTCCGTGGGCATGAGGCGCATTGTGAGGATGGGGCCTCCGACGCTGATACCTACGCCGCTGTTCTCATTTTTAATTAGAAAAGACGAGTCTGGCGCGCGATGTGTCATGTGTGATGTGCGATCGGAGGGAAGGGGGGGTAATGGAGCGCATACGCTAATATCATTTTTGTCCAGAGCCCCCAATTTGTAGGTTTTTTGGCGGCCATTGTGGTTGGGAAGTTTGCGTCGCGGAGTGAAACGCTACTTCTTCAGCTCTCTCTTGGTCTGATAGGGAGATCGGATCGTTTCGCGGTTCGTCGAAGCGATGTCGTGCGTGTATTGGTTCGTGCGCCAGGAAGGGCTCTTCTCTGGTGGCGATGCTCCGGTGGTCTTGCCTTCGTCCGCGGCTCCTTTTTTCCTGTTCTAATTTCTTTTTTTTTCAGGTATCACAGGGGAGTCGAATGAAGAGTCAGTGGCGACAGGACAGGGAGAAGACGGGTGATTTTCTTGTGATGTGGCTTTGGCCGTGGGATGGAAGTCGCCGCGAAAAAGATGGAGGACATCATCATCGGATTTTTGGGGCAACTCATGGGACCGGGGGTCATGCGTGGCGATGCGGGGTGTGGCTGGAGGGGTACCTAGTGGCAAGCCGCAAGCGCCCTTCGAGGTTGGAATCTTCAAGACACCTTCACTGGAATGGTTTTGGCTTCTTTTTGGGTCTCGATTGCCAAGAGATTCGCGTGACATGGTGATTGTATAGTATTCGAGACGACGTGTAGAGAAACCCCTGACATTGTGAGAAGTCCGTCTCTTGTAAAAGTTCCCTTGTCAAGTTGTCTATGTTAGGTAGGCAGAGTGCTTTTGGTGGGTGACGCACGCAACGTTGGTCAATGTTGAAGCCGAACGGAGAAAAACGAACACAAGTCACGACAGGAAAGTCTTGGCATTTTCCGAGAATCGGGCTCACGATATTCTTGGCTTGAAGAGCGCAGCTTGTGTCAGACCTGGCGAGAGAGTGGCTGTGTCACGTGATCATCACATCCGGTCAGAGCCACCTATGTAAATGTGGAATTGCTGTGAGATCGAAAGTGACTGGATGGAAGATTAGTACGCTCGGTGCCTCGATCCTGTTCCCAACCTCGCTCCCCATCCCTTGCCTACCTAACGCTAACGTTCTAACTTCTCCCCCTTCGCTGGAATCATGGCTTACAGAATTGGTCTAAGTGTTGTCCTTAATCAGCTACATATCCGAGTTTTCCGGGTTTCCAGAAGCTCTAGGAGCTGACTTAGGACTATGATCGGGCAACTCAGAGCTTGAGGATACCTTATGATTGCATATTATGACTGCTTTATTCCGTAGATAGGCTGCCTAATGGCTAGTACAATCTGAGCCTCAGTGCGGATGATAGAGATAAGAGAGAGATGAGGACCCGTTGAAGAGACACCGGAGTGGGCACTGGGGGAGTCGAGGTGACATGGGTCACGTGATATATAGATAGATCAAAGCCCACAGTGCAGATAGTGCAGATCTGAGATACCTAGACAAATCTACACATCTCACTCACCCCTGCAAACCCTGACAATTGATAGCAATTGCACCAACCAAAACTAAACCAAACTAGATTCGTTATTGATTACCCATCAATGATCATATCAGACTCGCTATCTATTCCCCATCATATTCCCTTTTGTTGTGGAGAAAATCACACTTTGGAGCAACTATAGGTAGGTATCCTATCACCAACAAGTGACATTGTTCCGCCAGACGAGCGAGCAATTATTCAATCTACGTTATACGACGATACAGTTTCTCTGCGGAATGACTTCGAGCTGACACGCACTTTCGGTCGTTTCTAAAATATTGGCGGCAGACGAACACGTCATAACCCTCAACCTCGAGCGTCACTATCATTTCTCCTCCGCCCCCAATAACATAAACATTGATCACGTCATAAGAGAGTGACATAGACGATCCTTCCGAGTATTCGGCGGGAAGGTTCGCTCGTTACAGCTGGGACGTAAGGCAACTGCGCATGTCAAGTCATTCACTTCCCCTCTCTCGGCTCTTGTAAGTGAGCCGGGAAGGAGTGACTTACAGAAACATAATCTGTCGGCTCGTCAGGGGAAAGCAATAATAAGGGCATGCATGCAGTAACGAAGGAGAACGTAAACGAGTCTGTATTGTGCTTGATTCTTCTCCTTCCTCCTTCTTCCTCCTTCCTCCAGAAGAGAGGAAGGGACCTCCAGAAGAGAGGAAGGGACCTGTAGATATATGTCTATGGCTCGTGGTCCAACACCACGAGCCAAGGGATGTTGCCAAGCTGGCAACCGATTGCAATCCTTATCTCTATCCCTCACGATCGGTCTCACTCTCCGAGTGAGACCACCGTGATACCGCCGTGAAGTTGTGAACCTCCGTGGTCCCTCCGAGGGACAGTCTAAGACAGTTGCGACTATTGGTGTTAGAGCGGTTCCAACATAATCAAAAGACCTTCAGGAGGCTTGAACCTTCTCCCCCAAAATCCTTTTACGTATAAGTTCGTCACTTGATCACGGTGTACTCAGGAACAAGTCCGATTTCGCATCAGACTGCATTACACCAGCCTCTGCGGCGCAATTTGTTTTGCTTCTTTTTCCGTGGGATGCGGAAATATCTCAAAGAATATACTCACGGAAGAACCACCAAGTCCTCTGGTCGAAAAGGCGACTGCGACGTTCTTTGGTTGAAGGGACAACTTCAAAGAGGCAAGTGACAAGTCCTTGCCACTTGGTGAATGGAATCAGCTGTTACAGAAAATACCGAGTCTCTGATACCGGTACTGATACCCTGATGGATCTGAGTCTCAGACGTGTAGGCACACCGCGCACCGATCCTCACCTGAGACGTTCCATCCGGGGACGCCGTCCACGGACGGTGACCGCACCGCTTTTCCCGGCACAGTGTTTTACTCCATGTATCAGAAGCCAGTACTTCGCCCGCCAACCAGAAACAGATGCTTTAGGATTTGATCTTAGCCGGCATGGACACCGGTCTCAACAAGAACAGCGTTGACTCTGATGTGGACTACGAGCAGTCCACCGAAGACGTTGGCCGCGCCGCCTATTCTTAGCAGTGAGCCCACGAACAACGCGAGAAAGGTCGATCTTCAGGATATAAGGAGGGTAAGCCCAAGATGGACAAGGAGGATAAGCCCAAGATGGACAAGGAGCGCAAGAAGGATCGCGTCGAGGTCTCTGAACACAGAGCCAAGGACAAAGATGCACGCCCCAATCACGTCTCTGTTGGCCGGCCGAGCCTTGATGGAGGACGAGAAAAAGGCTCACTACGCTGCTGAGACTTTCTTCGTGCGTGGAAGGAAGGGTCACTTTGCTATCAATTGTTATCAGCACCACACGGTTGCCGCCTTTGAAGAGGTGGATGACGACGATACTTCTAAATCCGAGTCAGGAAAAGAATGAGGCCATTGAAAGACTCTCCGATGGTCATGTCAGCCATAGCTCGGTCAGGTAGCAATAAGAAGAATGCGTTCCTTTACTCCGTTCAGCTACAAGTGAATGGGACTATTCTAAATATGACCGCGCTGTGCGATACAGAAGCACGAACCCCTCTGGTAATAAGTCTCAGAGCCCCAGATTGGTTGCCGATAAGCTACATTCTGAAAGCCCTTGCTCACTTGGAAGGTTTCTTCTCCAAAGTCCAAACTGATACTCTATTACAGGAAGATTGCCCCCTTTCTAACAGAAGTCGTTGTTGGAACGGAAACCCCAGAAGAGACGAATTGGTGTCGACTCATGGCTATTCGACATGAACGGCAACCGCAACCGCAACCGCAACCGCAACAGCTTCGACGAATTCTCTTGTTCATGATCCACACTCAAACACGCCCGGCCTACCGACAACCCTCTCACCCTCACCGCCAACAGCTTCGATGTACCCTGCCCCTTCTGCTTGGATCCCTACTCAACAAGCCCGGCCTGCCCCCTGGAGTAGATCTTCAGCCACCTCATGCTCACCGTCAAGTTTCAACTACCTACAACAGCTTCTGCCCACGATGATAAAGGTCACCGATCCCGCCGACGTATGAGAAGAAGAACCTTTGTCGCCTGCTTCGGAGCTTCGGATGGCCGGCCACCCATGACCCTGGTGGAGCACTTCTTTACGGGCTTTGAGAACTATTCCTACTTGTCACTTGTGGAAAGACTGGTACCATGAGAAGACTCCTGACAGGCGATCGATTGAGTGATCGCGAGAACGATCGCGACATGTAGTTGGCATGGATTCGTTTTGTTATGCTTTTGCCTTCTTGATTTTACTTTGCACAACTTCGAGAATCACACTCATTGTTTGGGATTTGGGGAGCTACTCATATTCACTCCGATTGTGGTGGGTTTTGGTCACTACGACGACTTCTCTCATCCATAAAATAGAAGACTTCGAGTGTAACTTGAAGCCACAGGACAGAAGAGCGAGCACGATACCATGAAACTTGCCTCCTCCACCGTCCGTGTCTTACAGCTCCTAGATTAGTAGGCAAAAACAACAAAACTGACGCAAGAGAAGAGACGATCCGTTTCGGATTTGTGTGTGTGACGCGACATTTCTTATGTATGCATTGCCTTTGTGTGGGCATACGGTCCGACACATTCATCTATTCTATTCCATTCATTACCATACATGACTGACCCGCCGCGCCAAACTAAAAAAACAAAGTTCCAAATAGGTGTAATGCAAAGATGATTACACCGCGTTTCATGAAAACCCCGAAATAAGATGGAAAACCCCAATAAAAAAGAAATCCCCGAATAAGGAAAAAACAAAAAGCCAAGGAAAAAGATCGTCAGCCCCCTCCCGTCAGATCATTACCACGTAGCCGGCCCAAGTGGCGGCGTCACCCCATCAACAAACTCCTTCGTCACAGCCGTGCTGTTATAGTCCAGCGTGTTCTGCCACACCAAAGTCCCCCACCAATCTGGCATGTTCGTCTCGCTAAGACCAAGACCCAGACCGATAAGAACAGTGCAGAAGGCAGTTCCAATGTCGAGAGCTCCCGACAAGGCATACGTGTACCGACTCCACCAACCAAAGAACATTCTGCGGATGACAAGGTTGAAAACCAGGCCGACGATGACCCACTGGAACAGGAAGTAGAGCGTAGCGGGAGGAATCATGCCAGCGGCGCCGAACAAGGCAGGCGTGATGAGATAGCGGAGAATGGTCTTGGGGTATCTCCGCGCGATGAAGTACTGCATCACGGGGAGGATGAAGCCGATGAGCCAGAACCAGTTCGTCCAGGAGTACAAGCCTCCGACACCAAACACCCTCTTGGGGCCAACGACGCCCCAAATGACACTGGCGTTATAGAAAGTTCGGGCGCTGGGGCAAGTTAAGCCCTGCGATTGGTGTGGCGTGCAAATCTCCTTGATGTTGCCAATGAGGAAGTTGTAGGTCGCGATCTGGACGAAAGAGAGCCAAATCACGGCAAACGCCTGCGCGGCGAACATGCTGCGGGGAGGAATCTTCATGTAGTGTCCAACCTTCATGTCAGAGATGTAGTTGAGGCCGTTGTACGACAGCATGTATCCGTAACTCTTGAACAGCATCATGGCGACGGGGCGGCCAGGCAGCATATAACCAACAATCATTTCGGTGATGATATTTAAACCAGTTTGCTGGTTGGTAATGGCCTGGATCATGCCGATGGGGACGAACAGAATGGCGCCGATAAGGATGCAGACGATGTAGGCCCACCAAGGCAGATGTGTATCCCAGGCTACGCAAGCAATCATACCGAAAGCAAAGCTGATGGCGAAGATGAACATGAACCACCACTCAGGAGCTTCCTTGTACTTGCGCATGAGCTTCATGTGGACATCGTCCTCGTCGTACTTGGAGTTTTTGGCACGGTTCCAGACATCGCCTCCATAGAAGAGCGCAATGTGCATCACGGTAGACATGAGACCGGCAAAGCCCATACCGTAAGAAAGAGAGAATGTTGGTCCCAGAATGATAGGCGAGTATTCTTTGTAAGCTGTCTCGTTGATGGTAAAATCCGGTAACAAGATGCGCTATAATTGAGATCAGTCAGTTCGACAGTCGCGCGCACGGAGGGAAGTGGGAACTCGGAAGAAAAGGGGACTAACCGAAGTGTTGTAAGGCTGCGCAAATCGATCGAAGTTCTGATTGGCACTGATGGGGAGGTATCGGTAGTATTCGGGTCCAGCAAATGCGAGACCAGCGCTACCAATGGCCATGATGCAGACACCGATAAAAACGTTCACAATAGCGAAAGCAGGGGTCTGCAAGGGCGAGCTCAGGAAGGAAGTGACAGTGGCCCAATCAAATGACATGGGCATGAGACCGAAGCCAGTGTTTCCACCAAAGATCTGGTTGACGACAACGTTGGAGGGAGCAATCCATGTTGGCCACATGAAGTAACTCAGGAAGGGAGCGATAACGAGGGGGAACCACTCCCACATAAAGGTGATGAGAGCAACGATGAGAAAGAAGCTGTAACGGCCAATCTTCCATCCGTTGGTGGCGGAGGGGTCTGATGGTCGGTGGTCGTGAAGCGAGTGCATGACTACGCATGTGATAAGAGTCGCAGGCCACACCATGGCAGAGGGCCAGACGAGGAATCGTCGGGAGATACCAGCAACACCAAAACCCATGGCTTGGGTAGAGACCATGAGAAGAATCTGGAAACCCCATCTGTGCGACAAAATCATTAGCACGTCTTACATTGCCGGGGCGGAGATGTCGAGGCTATGCTTACTTGAATTGTTGCTTATAGAAGATCTCCTGGGCAAGGAGAATGTCAATGGCGTAACTTAGAGCACTGCCAGCAGCAGTCATCATGGTGATCATGGTGTGCTCCTTGGTGTTGAAGGGCCCGGGGTTGAGCTCGAGAGCGTGGCCGAAGACATGGAATGTGTGGTGAGGCATCAATTTTGCCCAGGAGCAACCGATGCTGCGAGCTTGACGTTAGAGAGACGGACTTTGTCATGGCGGCTGCTTTCCAATTTAACACTCACGGATATGCGATCAACTGAACGACGGTGGAGGAAATGGAAATGGGAGTTCGTCGCAAGCTGAGCAAGACATTGCAGGCAGCGACAATGGTACACAGAACCATTCCGATTGTCCACGCTCGAATGGTATTGACTGGAACATCGGAGTCGGTAGGAGGCACCTGCAATTAGATTCCGTCAGCACATGATACAGCGATACACGATGGCGCGTGTCTCCTCCTCTCAGAGCTGTCCTTGACTACTTACCGAGCTGCGGACTTCGGGGTAGGGAGAGTCCTCCTGAATCAGAGACTCGTCGATGGCGATCTCCTTCTCCGCGTTGCCGGACGCGAGAGCATCGTCGATGTTGTCAAGCTTGTCCACGTCCAGAAAAGGGTCCCATTGATGTTGGCGCCTGAAGCGACGCAACTCGCGCTCAGCGCCCTCAGCATTGGGCAGGACTTCGGCGCTGCTGGTCTCGGCGGTAGTCTCGGTGGACTTGAATCCGAAGCGCTCCTTGATACCCATGACAGCCGACTTGTGCTCGCACCAACAAGGGATATGTGGTTACTTGCGAGGACGATAGAGTGAGATCAAGCCGGCAGCAGCGTACAACAGGAACGAAGCATGCAAGGGGCAGGGAAAGAGTGAGATGGGCGGGGGGCGAGTTTATATCCAAGCACACGCCGGCGGCGAGAGACCCCTTCTCCGGACGCATTCTCCCCTTCTCCAGGAATCCTGCATGGTTGGACTGCATCTTGATTCATGGGCCGGTTTGGCAGCCGTAGCAGCGGTGGTTCTAGCCACGAATGGCCCACGATGCCACATGAGCGTTGCGTCCGCTGTACGGAGTATGTAGGGCAACCGGTAACGGAAAGTCGGGTGATCCCCGCCAACGGCTTGAAAGTTCAAAGTTGAGGAGGACTCAGCGCAGATAACGAATCGGACGCGGTGGGGTCAGTGGAGATGCGATATTGGGATTAGACACGTCTCATTGGACCTCCAACGGCTGGGGTCGGTAATAAGTCCTGAATCCTCATCTACAGACTACGAGCAACGGGCTCAACCCGCAGTGAGCCATGAGCCAGGAGCCTCTACAAGGGCTCACAGAACTCCTTTGCGTCGCCACTAACGCACCAGAAGCATTGTATGCACGTGCCAGTGTTTCTCGAACACCGGATCACTTAGATAGCACTCAGCGACACTCCAGCAAGCACTCCATGAATCAGCATATGTAGCCTGTATATTTACCATATTGCCATGTGAAACCAATTCCTAGCCAGACAACACCACCATGGAACGCTGCATCGTTTGATTGAGATACGAGCCGGGGAGCGTCGCTAGTGGTGTCCTTATCTGGGCGAGGCCGGGGTGCTCGGGTCCGGGAAGACAAGGATCTTTTGCAATCCAGACTGGAAGGAAGCACTGCCTATTCCGCATTAGCGATAATCTTCGCAACTTGCTGGACGAGGGATCCTAGTCGATCAATGTGGACATCTCGCGTGCGGCGTCATACACGCCAATGGCCATGTTCCAGGGTATGTACTGTTCTATCTCTCTGCAACTTGTCCCGGCTTGAACGTTGATGGAAGCAGCTGCAACAGCATGATGAATTCGAAATGTCAACAGCAGCGCCATCGTCTGAGCAATTTTGTCTCGGACTGGCTCAGTCAAGTTCGCCTGTTCGCATCCGACGTTCCAACTTCCGAGCAACGACGACGAATCTTGGAGTAGAAGCTTCCCATTGGTACGGCTCCTTAGTGCTTACGCCACTCGGGCAAGCGCCACTCCCGTAGAGGCCCCGACCGCCACTCCCTCTGCCGGGCTCAAGGTTGCAAGTGAACGATATCGACAGGCGACACCCGCGAGTTGGCCTTCTCGCCGCGACGCTGGAATGGAATCTCCTTCTGGTTCATCAAGAATGCAGTGTGCAATTGGCCATGACACGCGCGGGGAAGACCAAACGCCGGATTCCCCAGACGGCGGGGACGAACTTTTGTTCTCCAGTTAGGGTCTGTACTCCAAATAACCCTCCCGCACCATTCCGCGCCAATGTGCAGCAATCCGCACCGGCGCTTGTGCGCGCTAATAAGTGCCTTTGCCCCGACTCGTCCGATACATTACTCCGTACTCCGTGCATACCGTCATAATAATCCGCCGAGGGCTCAGGGCTCATATCAAGCCATGCCCCCGGCTTATCAGCTTCTTCTGCTCAGTGCTGCGGCCAGCTAGCGCTAACGTGATCAATCACGAATGCTATGTAGGTATGCTGGGTGCTCACTGCTGATGCTGATACGGCGGATAGACTGCTTGGCACCCGAATACTACGTGCCCTCCGATGGGGTCCAAACTCGTCGCCGCATCCATAGTCGCGTCAAAGGAGGTTGGGAGGCCGCTGTACGAAGCGTTGCCCGTGTCGCTTGCTGTCGAGCACTCGGCGTAATCCAAACACCCCTTGGATCTCCAAAGCAAGGGACGACGGAAATAGTCTGCTTTTTTTCTTTATTTTCGCTCGCTGGACCGACTCCTAATCCGTTGGTTTCCGATGACGTGATGTGTGCTAATTTCGATCTGGGAGTCTGGGACGCCTCACGTTTGCGCTCTGAGTCTTTCATGACCAATCCACGCCGCGACCGGCCATGGCCATCACCCGATATCGGCCGCCGAAGCGCAATATGTAGGCTATGCCTACGGAGTAGAAACTATATGTACATACCTAGGTTGTACATCACATGTACTCCGTATTTTGCATTCGCATTATCCGGTTGTGATCCCAGCCAGATCCTCGGGTTCCGCCCCCACGCGCCAATAGGTGTATGCTGGCCCGTCGGGGCATGGGAAACGACGACGTCGAAGAAAAGCAACATCTGGTGCAGATGCTGCACCACGTTGATCACTAGCTAAGCTGTCCAAAACATATCCGAATTGCATTGTTTATCGGTATGAACTCGTCTTCCAACGGTTGTTGGTGGGCTTTTTGTGTGCTGCCAAGGCTGGGGGCGTGTTTCTAGTGCTTGTGCAAGACGGCGGCAGCGGATGGAGCAGCTGGACAATGCTGGATGAAGATAGCAAATGTCCCGAGACAAGCCTGAGAAAACAAAGGACAAGACGTAGGACAAAACGGGTGAGCGGCAATCCTCACAGGATTCCGTAACGTTCTATCGCGAACAAAAGGCGCAACTTGCAAGCCAATGGAAGTCCTCATGAACCCCAAAGGCCTCAACCAAAGAGGAGAAAGACGTGACTGGAATTCAGTGTCAAGTGAAGATCTAGATTACGAGATGACCATCGACGAGTACATAGAGCTTTGGCTGGAACATAGGACATGACCCACAGCCGCTTCTATCGGCTTTCACGCAGCAATCCCGGTGCAATATCGAGCCCAGTCCAACAGCCTGTGTGCGACATCAAGGTAGACACATACATAGGTACATAAGGCCGGCAATGCCTCGGGCGGCACGCGACAAGCACCTCTGTCTGGGGCTGCCAGATGTGGTAAATACGGAAGTAATGCGGGAAGCGGCAAGCCACATCGCCACAAAGCGTCAGCCACCTGCCAATAACCCTACGGACTCCAAGCCGTCCAGGTACATATGTACCTATATCTATGCGACTCTAACCTATCAAGCAGCCTGTCTCACAAACTCCAAGCAGCCTCATCGTAGAGTCCAAGTACAGCTCCTTTTTACCACCGATACTCAGTTTCCAACCCAGCTACCTACCTACTTAGACTCCAACCACGTCTCCCTCCTCATCTGCTCCCTCTGCGAATTCGCCTCCCTCCGCTGGACCGCTCCGCCCTAGTCGCACTGAAAACAGCCTTCTTCTGCCTCTCCTCCTCTTCCATCATCACCGTCCAAACTAATAAGCAAGCAAGTATCAATACCTAGAGAAATCTGGCAATCTGGCATCACGTCTTCCGCAAAATACACCATCCCCAAGTAACACGGGCACGTTCCGTCTTCTTCATTAAAAAAAAAGGGGGGGGGGGGGGGGGGGGGGGAGGGAGGAGTGAATGGAAAGGAAAGCGCTAATATATGTGAAATTCAAGTCCTCCTCTTTGTTCTCTGGTACTGCCACAAACGCGGCCGGCAAGTCCGTCTCGAAGGCGAGCGCACCGTTGATGGGAGTGATCGTATTGAGGAGTTACCCGATGATTTGGCTCTCCCGGCGCCTGAGGACGTGCGAGCGGTGAGAGCGCTGTCGGGACAGGAGCATGAGGAGGCGAGGGAGACGGTCAAGGAGGCACGGCGACAGAAGAGGAGGGCTTGAAGAGAGGGCGCTGGAATGGGGATAGATACATGGCTCCTGGGTAGGTTGAATGGGGAAGAGCATACTCGAGGAGTTGTTTCTACTGTATTATATTACGTTGACATCATGATTGTTCAATTCGCTGCGTTTGATCGCGTTCTGTACATGAAATAGGAATATGTTCTCTTGAAGCTAGAGACGGCACTGGGGTAAAACGATTGTATTCGATTGCTAACGTAAGAAGAAAGACCATTTACAAACAAGGAACTATTTCTCCCCAAGTGTAGCGTGCGTAGTGCCTACAACGAGCTCGGCTAGGCCACATCTGCGCCTCTTCCGCACCTGCATTAATCACATATCCTATTCTCAATGTATCTTTTGCTTTATCCTGACAATAATTCTATTGCGTCTCTGACCACATAGAATCAGAGAAAGCTCTACACACCGCACAACGCACCTTGCTGGATATGAGTACCGAGTTCCCCCTATTATCTATGTATAGCAGGACCACACAGTGCAGCGCCCCATGTCTTTCTCTCTCCTAATTCCATCTTACATACCAAGAACTCCTTGCGTCATGTCCATGTTGGAAACACAACGGGGTATCATAGATCAGCGGCAATCAGTGCCGACTTCTGCTTTTCTACCTCTGCTTCCTCCATTCCAAGCCATCATCCTCCGCCTCAGAACGCTCAATCATCCTGTACCAATTCCTTAATCTCCTCCCTCCCCCGCGCCGCAGCCACAGCATCACTCTTCTCCTGCACGCCCTTCTTATCTGTCGCGCCTCCGCCGTCTTGCATCCAAAAGTCCACTTCATCAATCACGTCATACACAACATCCTCGGCAATCTGCTCCCTGTACCGCTCACACAGCCCGCGGAGCTGTCTCCTCAGGCCAGACGCCGTGGTGCCGACGCGCGCAGTCCGGCTCGCACTCGGTGGCTCGTATTCGGGAGGGGGATACCAGAAGTCTGGTCCCAAATTAACCTCTGCTGCCCCGCCGCGGAATACGCTCACGGCGGGGTAGTAGCCTAGCATGCCATCGTCGAAGCCTTCCCTCGCACCGACTTGGGGTTGGGGCTTGGACGCCGGGGGAAGAAAACCCAGGAGGTTTTCAAACGCGGTGCCAATTAGTTTACCGTTCTTGTAGATCTTGATGTGGGAATTCGGTAAGGTCCTCAGCGCGGGGAGAGTGTGAAGCGGATTAGGAGGTCCGGACGACGACGATGAACTCGCGCCCCCCGCCGGAGAAGGGTTCATTAGATCCTCTAGCTCTTTCGTGGAGTGGTACTCGATCTTCTCAAAGTACGTATGCGCTTTAAATCGGATGGGCACCCTGTCGCGGACGATATTCGCGGCTTCGGCCACGGAGGTGCCGTCCTCAGCATCGTCGGAGGCGTCAATGGCTGGGTTATATGTGCCGGCCATGATTTTTCGGTGCAGCGATTCGGATGGGAGTTGAATTTCTAGCCCTATGACGTCGCCCTCGCGGATGCCCTCCCCGGGTGGGAAAAAGTCTTTTGGGCGTGACATGAAGACTTTTTCGCCTGCAACGTCGCGGATGCCGTAGCTATAGGCGTCGAAGCCGACGGGTGCGTCTAGAGATGCCTCTCGTCTCGCCCAGCCCATCCGTACATGCTTGCCCATCTGTGGTTTTGCACCTGGTTCCTTGGCTGCTTGTACGCCCTGCGTGATTTTGCACTCCCAGTACCACCGTCCTTCTCTGACAGCTACGTTCGCGCGTGCCATGCGGAAGCCCTTGTCGGTTGTGACGATTCGACCGGTCTTGTCAAAGTAAACGCTGGTTGCTGCGTCCTCGAAGCTTATGCGTGGACCGAAGGGCTCAGGTTCGGTCTGGCGGTAATACAGGGTCGACGGGAACATGGGGTCGGCTATGCAATGAGTGTAACGGAAATTCTTTTTATTGTAGACGCTGTTATTATTTTCGAGCGTCGTAATCAGCAGGTGCGGTGCATCTTATAAAAGCGATCGGGATTTCGAGAAAGACAGAAATGGGGCGCGGGCGGTAAATACGTACTGGTCAGACGCTTCGTATATTTCTATCCCCTGTCCTTCATGGCCTTCAATCTCGTGATGCAAGGTCATGACCGGACCACGAGGTAGGTCGAAATCGGAGGGCTTCGGCGGCGCCAGCTTATAGCGTAATGGAGAGTCGAGGTTCTCGGATTCCTCACTCGGCCTGTGGTCTGGCACGATGGGAGAGCTATCGCGACCTCCTCCTGCTCCCATCCTGGACTCTCTCTTCTTGAAGCTTTCTTTCTTCAGCCGACTCGGCTTCGAGCTTCTAGGTAGCGACGCATCGTCGTGAGAAGGCAGATCGGGCGTGCTGACGTCTGGGTTGAGTGGTGAGGGCACCGCAGGGCTGTGGACATCGTCGAATGCGCGTTTCTGCGGCACCGAGGAGATCGGTGCGCTG
This sequence comes from Claviceps spartinae, assembly GCA_018360215.1. Lineage (NCBI taxonomy): Eukaryota > Fungi > Ascomycota > Sordariomycetes > Hypocreales > Clavicipitaceae > Claviceps > Claviceps spartinae. The sequence continues at coordinate 7,917 of SRPX01000162.1, read as the reverse complement.
GGCGTGGGCTCGCGTTTGGGAGTGTCATCGCCCGGTAGAACTCCAACCTCCACAGCCATGATAGTATCGCCGAAACGTCAACAGGCTCGATCGCTGTAGCTGAGGTTGAAGCTGGAATACATAACAGATTTGAAAGCCGTTCTCGGCGTGTGACAAGCTCTAAACACGAAGCGCAGCGCAGCACAGCACGTCGTGAGTCGTGATTCGTGAATTATGGTGGCTCCACCTTGTACCCACCCTACCTAAGGTACCTAGGTACCTACCCAGCCTCCAAGGAAGTGGCAGATTGATCACTGATCAAAGCGATAAGATAACAGCCGCAAGTGGGGAACCTGGAGCGGAGGAAAAAGTCATTCACCCGAATGGGTCTAGGCCATCCGGGGCCGGGCTGCTTGGTCCCCCCTGCGAAGTTAGCGGGCACTGGATGGCCAATCAGGTGGTGGTGAATATAATCCGACTGTGCTAAAAGGGCTGACAGGATCCACCCGAAGCTTCCACCGACGCAGCGGCTTGCCAGGAGCGCGGAGTGACGCTCAGGAGAGCCGGGATGACGGACGATGCAAGTTCATTTGCTTCTCGCTCTCCGCGGAACCAGCCCAGGTTGACCGTCGCTTGCTTCATAATCAGCATAGTTTTTTCAAGTTGGACGACGGCTTGCACTCCAAGAGCCTCCTGTGCCCCCAGATTATTGTTCCCAGAGTTCTCCTACAAGATCTTGTTCAAATACTAACGGGGCCCAGAGCTGCTCATTCCTAGACGTGGACACGGAACATCAAGCGTTTCAACTTTCTGCACAAGTTGGCCGAGGCGATAAATCTCGGTCCGTCGACGTGCGCTACCAGCTGACACGATATTGCCTAAGCGACTGCTGTATCCTTGAGCCGTATCCCGGATTCCCGGCTGCCGCAGGGCGCAGAGTCAGACTCACCAGGGGAGGGGAGGCCACTGGCAGGCAGACCACTCGGCGCAGTCTGTCTTGTCTTATCTCTCGCCATCTTGATCAATCGTTAGATCATTGCACCAAGCCTCTGCCAAGAAGGTTAGTTACGAACTAGTGGGTTCTTCGTTCTCATTATTCCGATAATCAGACACTTTTTATCCTCCTCATCTCGTCGTCTGCATCTTCCGTTGTGTTGCTGCGTCTCGTCATCTCCATCTGTCATCTCACGCCACCTCGCGCCAGCCAACCACATTTCGGGTTGGCCGGGATTCGGTATTTCCGGCCTCAGCCTGCATCATCCAGCGCTCAAAATTGCCTCGTCATGCCTATCTTCCTCTATTTTCGCTTCCCTTACACCACAAACATACTGTCGTGCCTTCATCACCGTGGCGATTGTCGCCTTTAAACTAACGCCGACTCTTCATCATCTCCTCAGCATCCGTACACGTGCACTGAATCACACCGACTCGGAACCTCGTACACATCTAACCACGTGGTGTGCTTCTTTTCTGACCACGACTGTGTCACCCAAGCGTCTTCATTATCGGGACCATTCGCCACACCCCCTTTTCGACCTGACATAATCTGTCGCGCCTTTGCAGAGTGATGAGTGAGATATCGCAATCGACAGTACCCTCACTGGGCCGCGAGATAGGCCCTATCAGGACATTACTGCCTTCAAGGCCCACGTCCTTCAAGCACCGCGATCCAACAACAAATCGAACAACACCCACCCAAAACGGCCGTGCGCGATCACGATTGGAGGGTAGCATGTCTCCACAATCAAGAGCAAGCCAGACGGATAGTGAGGCCATGCCGTCTAAAGGACGCAACATCAGGTCAACTGCTGGAGAAGCCAGCGCGAAACCCAAGTCTGATGACGATGCCGCTGGCCAAGGAGGGCAGATTTGCAGGTTGGTAGTTGATGGAGAGAAACACGTGATGCTCAGATTTTGTAGCTGTTTTCTAACTCCAATAGCAATTGCCATACCACCGAAACACCGCTATGGAGGAGATCACCTCAAGGTGCCACGATCTGTAACGCTTGCGGCCTCTACCAAAAAGCGCGAAATACAGCCAGACCGACCAATCTGAAGAAGCCGCCCAATGTGGTGGTTGCTGGTCCTTCACGGCCATCGCCACCACAGAAAATGTCTTCAACGGGACCTAAACCGGGGCCAAGTTCGTGCTCATCAAACCTCGTCTCTGCCGATCAAATGTCCTCTGGTACATGTCCTGGAGGAGGAAGGTGCAATGGAACTGGCGGTGCTGAAGGTTGCAACGGCTGCCCTGCGTACAACAATCGCATGTCCAAGAATGCTCAGCTGAGCATCATGCAAAGGCTGCGAGAGGATGCTTGTGGAAGCCAAGCGGAAGGTTCTACATCTCGACCCGTTCCCATCGATGTGAACGCGCTTCAGACTTACAATCATGTGGCCTCCATGGTCATTGCTTGCCAAAATTGCGGGACCACCATTACACCTCTATGGAGGAGGGATGAAATTGGCCACACTATCTGCAATGCTTGTGGTGAGTTTATGTCACGATGCCATGTACCTTCCCCGTTGCATCCCGTCAAGTATATCGGCCATCATTGACACATCTTACTGACGAGGACTACCTAAATCACAGGCCTTTACTACAAATTACATGGAGTTCACAGGCCGGTCACCATGAAGAAAGCAACAATCAAGCGGCGAAGACGTGTCATCCCCGCCGCGCGAGATGACGCCGCGGAAGAACCAGCACCGTCACCACAGACGCACCAGATGGAAACGACCCCCGAGAGAGGCACCGAGAATGACGACGGATCCATCAACCTCGGTGTCCGACGCCGCCAAGAAAATCACGCCACGGCCTTCACAGCCGCACCGCTACACAACCAAGGCAGTGGGCCAGTATACTCCCTACCTCCAGCATCCGATCTCGCCGCCTATCACCACAGAAGCGAAATCTCACAACACATGTACAGCCACGCAATAGAAGAGAACCGCTTGCCTCCCATGTCATCACGAGCGGCTGTGCCATCAGGAGCTGCCGACGCTGACAGACAATCTTCCATATCACCCGCATCCTTCCTCTCCCCACCGAGAAAAGTCCCGCACAGGAAACGATCATTTTCCGCTACATGTAGTGGCCCTGATACCGGGACGGATACAGACACGGGTACTGGAAGCGGCAGTGGCAGCGGTATCAGTGCAGAGCGTGGACCAGAAAACACAAAACGAATCTCGTCTATTAAATCGATCTTAAATCCATCTACTACGGAGGGCATCAATGGACCGGGAAGGCCAGATATGGAGAATTATACGTTGCCGCCGCTGCTGTCTGCGGGGGGAATGGCACTGGCTGGTGCTCGGATGCCATCTTTGTCTCCTGGCATTGGGACATCTCAAGATGTGCAAGGGATGAAGGGGCAGGTACCTGGACTTGCGCAAGGGCACGCGCAAGGACAAGCACAAAGTCACGCGCAAGGTGAGGAAGCTGAACGCGAGCGTATGAAAGCGGAGCGGCGCCTGGCTCTGCGAATAGAAACGGATCGTATGAGAGAGGAACTAGCCGCGAAGGAGCGGGAGCTCATGGAGCTATGATGCGTGGGAAATTACTTATCGGGCCTAGGGTGTCTGTCTGTCTGGATGATGATGGTATGATATTTTTGGGACGGGAACAGCGATTTGTTTTCAGTGGACGAAATTTGATATACTTCGTGTGTGTACAGTGTGAGAGCTACAAAAACCCCCTTAGTTTCTGCTCTGGCTGTTGTGTTTGACGAGATGGAGTTTTGGAGTTTCTCGCAGGTTGGGAAGGGAGATTAACAACTCTCTGGGGGAATCCCAATCGTGCTCGATTATGCTCGACATACTCGATTGCGCTCATTCATACTCGATCATGATCGATTGATCATATGTACTCGGAATACGCGAGAACTTCAGGTTTGCTCGATACCATGAATGATGGGACGGTCCTTGATAAGGCCATTAATGCTTGATCATGCTCTATAGTGCTCAATTATGCTCGATCATGCTCATAGGTCTTCGCCCGATGCGAACTATTGCTCTATAATGCGCAATACTACTCTATACTACTCATTTGCACTCCTTCGTACTAATGATGCTCTGATGTACGACACTGTTCAACAGTTCCCTGTAATAAAGCTCAAATATACGTACTCAACAGCGCTTCATTGTCACATAATACATTGGGCTCTCTAATACTCGATTCAACACGGAGAGAAGACTGCAGAAAACCGTGCTAATCAACACCATGAGTCCAGCGGCGTACCATGACACACTTCGAGCCTAGCAACCCATTCGCCATTACGATTGAGGCCCGTCGGTGTGGCGTCCAGGCTCAGACAAACAAGCCGATTCTGACGTAGCATGTCTCAGGTCGTGGAGAGATGTCGGTCCACGATGTGAACACGTCGCATCTTGAGCTCGCATCACTGCATCAGACGGAAAATGTATGTATGTTGTGGCCGAGGTCACGAGTGAGTCGGACTCACGAGTCACGGCTAACTAGGACTCGATTGGAGTTTAGATGAAGGGCACAGCCGGATTTCGAGACGGACATGGGGTTGCACAGAGTACGTTGTATGCAGCATCTGCATATGGATGTGCGAGGCGACAAGCTGCGTGATGTGAATCGTGATGTCCATTGGGTGTTGGGTGGTCTTGGCGTTGTTGCGCGTCTGTTGGTCGTCGGAGCACAACAGCAAAGTAACACGGAAGTACAAATACGTAAACTCGAAGATACAGAGTCACACACGATGGTGAAGCTGAAGCGAAAATTAGAAGCAAGAGTTGTAGCCAGCGTGGCAGCTGCATCTGCATCTGCATCTGCATCAGGCCCCGGTATGCAGTAGTCCAACCCATCGGTGCATACGGTTACATCGATAACACAGGTTGCATCTCAGCCTTCCCTTCCCATGATCCATCACTCCCCCTTTTCTCACCCATCCATCCAACCCATCGCCGCGTCTCCGGCACCCAGCCGCTCGCCCAAGTTCCAACGCAACATCACGCACGCCCTACGACGCTGCAACCTCCTGCAACCTCCTGCAAGATCCCGCGTTTCCCCCCCGCGATGCCCACATACCTCTGCCACGGCTTCCGATGGTACCGTCGCTGCATCCGCCCCTTTGTCATCCTCAACGACCTCGACGAATGCGCACCCGACTGGATCGTCGAGCCCCTCACAGCATCCGTCATCCTATCCCAACTCGCCGAAAGCTTTGCCTTTGTGCCCCGACTAGAAGGCAACGACGATGACGAGAAGATCAGCAAGACCAAGACTCAGAGCAGCCAGACTGCACCACTACCGCACACGGAAAAACAGCCGTCAACCAGCTACGACGATGACTTGTCCCTGCCGCTGACATCGAGAGTGCCTCCTGAGCAGGACAGGATCCTGATGCATACCTGGTCTCCCGTGAAGCTGCTGGAGGAATACGACGAGAATGAGACAACACACGGCGCGCGGCCGTATGCTTACATTGCGGATTATGTAGTCCGGGTCGATCTGGGTGCGGATGTTGGGGCCGCGATGGCCGTGTATGAGGAGACGCTGAGGGAGCGCAATGAGGGGTGGTTTGACAAGTTACGGGAGAATGTGCAGCCGGAGGAGCAGGCGCGGTGGTATATCGTTGTGTGTGATGATACGGAGAGAGAGGTTCCGACAGAGGGAGAGCTGGAGGAGAATGAACAGGAGGGGATGGAGGAAGTGCAGGAGGAGGACGAGAATGGTGAACAGGAAAGGAAGCAGCAGCAGGATACGAAGACGGGCGACGACGACGATGATGGTGTCCACGCGGCGGCGGGAGGAATCTCGACTAAAGCCGAGAATGGCTCAGCTCCCGCCCAGCAGCGGGTCGTGGCGGATGGATCCAGAGAGCAATCAGCCGCAGTGGCGGCGGAGAACAAGGCTCTGCCGTCGATACCAGCGCAGGCACAGGAACAGGAGCAGAAACAGACACAGGGACAGGAAAAGGGCGAGAAGGCATCATTACCGAGTTCTGCGTCCGCGCAGCCTTCGTTTTTGACGCAGGATCCGTTTGAGTCTCCGCCACAGCCTCATGGGCGGATTAGGAAGAAGCTTTCCTTGCGGCGACTTTTTACGAAGAAGGAGGGGTGATGCTGATGTATGAACTTGTGGGTGTTTTTTATGTTTCTCACATTCTTTTTCAATGTAAACAATCAAGAAAAAGAAAGTGTTGTACTTGAACTTAAAAGAGAGTACGGAGCAGAGAGACTCGAGAGCACATACATACACGCGGAAGGTAGATGGTGACTGGTCAAGGTCTTCTCCGTTGGTCTCTGGGACGTGGGCGATTGGTTTGAGTGGTATGGAGTGTAAAAGTCGGTACATATGTTGATGTTAGAGGATATATCCATTGTAATTTGCCATACAGAACTCAATATAGTCGCGTTGAGCAGTGAAAGCTTGATCAATCTGATGTACATACATACCTACCAGGTACCTACCTAATCCGTACCAGGTATGTACCTATGTACAGTTGCCCCAATTAAATAACGCGAAAATTTCTCCACTTTTCGTCGCGATGCGTCAATTCACGCCCTTTGAAGCCATTAAAAAAAGATTGGCATCGCGATTTAGAAGCACTCGCCAGTGGGAACACCAACCACTGGCTACAACAACTTGAGACTACTGAACGACGGATTCATGTTTCCAAATATCAGCCAGCCAATGGATATAACTTCACCACAGCCCCCAGGTGTCAGGGACATCGGTACAAGCAGAGAGTCACTGCTAGGTTGAGCGGAGACTGAAGGTGGAGACCGAAGGAGGCCTCAGGCACAAACGCGCTGGGAGCGAAGGTCCATAACACGATGGCCTCGCACATGTATGGTAGAGGCCAGAGATCAAAACATTCAAGCATATGACCCCTACCTTTGACATCTTGCCCTCAGCCCTCACTCTGTTGTGAACTCCCAAGCCTTGACAAATTGATCTCTCTTCTCTCTACTACGAGATACAGACCGTTGGCTAGGACAGGATGTCACACCTGCGAATGAACCCCCGACGACCTTGCTGAGGCATGCCGGACGCCGACAACAAATTTGACGATCGCACCGAAAGAGATATAAAAGACTCCAACCGATTAATCACCGCCCCAGTTTTACGAAGCCCTGAATCGACATACGGGATGAAGATAAAATGAAGAATTGAATCGCCAAATCGAGGACATGGATAAGACGTTGCGCATCTTTGGAAGCCAGCAGCCTTCCCTATCGAGTACGTGGAAATAGGACATGCCAGCGGTGGAATCGAAGGTGGCGTGTAGAAACGATGGGTGAAATACGCTGGAGCAGGACTCGGGAGAGTTCAAGACATTTGGATCCATCGATTGACACGGCCACTTGGCAAAGCTGTGTGAGAGGTCGAAAACTTCGTGGATTGGTTTCTTTTGTTTCCCCCAAAGACTGGAATAGCGTTTTGAGCCAAGGCGCCATCGCAGAAAACGCCGACGTTCCCCACGCCAAAAAAATAAACATGATTAGCAGTTCTGGAAAAGCGCCCGAGGCTTTAGCCATCCAGGATCCAGGTCACGATGTCCTCTTGCGAAGAGGAGTGAGCAAGCAACCACCACCTGTCATAGGTGCCAGAGAAAGGGTCATCTCTCCAAGAGGTGCCACGCACCAAATTCCGAGATGAGCGGCAGCAAGGATTATCACGCAGAGGAATACAACCGCGACGGCAGAACGAACAAAACGTATCCAGTTTCTTATGGCAGGAGGATGAATCCAACTCTTTTTGCGCGGTTACAATCCAAGAGGCCCAAGTCAAGTGACACGTACAAATCCAACAGCCGGTTTACGATACATTGACACAGTACGCGATATAACAAGAAGCGGTATAACAAGACGCGATATAACAAGAAGCGACAGCCAATGGCCCCCGGTGCGGGAGACTATGTTCTAGTGTCGACAAAGAATATTAATTTGCGAGGTCCAAGC